>BFEA01000774.1:365949-389559 GCA_003427395.1 Chara braunii
GTGTTGTTCACAGCTAGTTCTTTTGTGTCTTCTTTTTTGTCTTATTCACAGTGACGAACAACCCTTGTGGGAAGCACCTACCCAGCCTGTGACGGAAGGTTCATGTGGCTGTGAGCAATGCTGGAGGCCAAAACGAAACACCTGAGTGGGTACTGGTGGTTTAAACCACCTACTGTAGGCCCAGCTATCGGCTGCGCAAACAAATAGAGTAGAAACGTTTCTAGTCGGATGAATTTGGGCACTCCTGTAGTGGCCCGGACGTTTCCTAAAATTGTGGCTTGTATACAGGCATGACTTTAGGAAGTACTGGTGGTTTAAGAACAGTAGTTGAGGAAAGGTCACCTGATCCTCCTTGTCTCTCTCTTGGCTTTGGGGCTTTCTCCCAGTCTTCTGATAGGGAAGTTCCAGTATCCCCTAGTCAGGTGTTGGAGGCAGTCTTCTGATTGGTTGTAGGATGAGAAATCTCCATAGCACTGCTGATGCATTAGTAGTGTTTGAAATCCAATTTGGTGTTTGGAGAGCCCACCTCCAGATTTTGGCTGGGCCAGCGTACCCCAGGCAACCTTAATGATGACGTTGCTGGTGTAATGATTGTTCTAAAGGAAGGTGGTAGTCTGCCTTTCGACAGAGCCGATAGCGTTGTTTCTTGGGAGGAAATGGCAGATCTATAGCCTGAAGAAAAAAATAAAAAAATTGGTGCTAAGGGCCACAGTATTATTGAATGTGAAACTGCGACCTAGTACACGGCCCCAGCCTTGCAGAAAGTTTTTGTCGCTGCAAGCAAAACTCGGAGGCTCCGTGCGGCCAGGCCCGCCGCTGGAGAAGAAAATCGGCGGGCTCCGAAGTGGTGCGGGTTTCATGATGACACCCGCGGGCCGATATGTGGTGTACTGGTTTATTAAGGCTCTCCCAATTACAGAACCGTGTTTCTGGACGAGATTATGGGTCTCGTCACATGGCACACGAAAAAAAAACGAAAAGAGTGCATTGGGTGAAGACACTGAAGAGAGGTAGTTTTATGCAGTCTAGTGAAAGCTCAGTTCTCAGTGGGCCTCGCTNGGGTGAAGACACTGAAGAGAGGTAGTTTTATGCAGTCTAGTGAAAGCTCAGTTCTCAGTGGGCCTCGCTGCACTACTCTTCAAATGCACAAAATGAGAATGAAGCTTCTACAAGAACATGGAAAGATACACGGCCATATTTTTTGTCTTTTGTGTATGTGGAGAGTAGTGCAGCGAGGCCCAGTATCTCTCAAATGTGATCTGGAAATTATTAATGTGTGCAAGGGATGCTGGACCCGGTTTTCGGCAGGTGATGCTCTCCATCAATCGATGGTCCATCAATCGATGGAGTGTGTTTTGTAAATAGAAAAAAAGGAAAAAGAAAAGAAGGTACTAAAATAGGGAGAAAAAAAAAGTCTTGTGGCCGTCTGACAGCTTGAGTGTTGTAAGAGAAGGCCTTCTCTTCCTCTTGCTGTTTGTTTGTTTGTTTGTTTGTTTGTTTGTTTGTTTTGTTTTGTTTTTTTTCCCCTCGGTGGCATCCCATTTTACTACATAACCACAACACAATGCCTAGCTTGGCGACAAGCCTGACTACAAACAGGATCTTGGATTCGACACGATGGACAGGGACGCTGGACCCGTTTGTTTAGTTGTGGATGTATGATGTATGTCCTTGCTGCTTGCAGGGCATACTCACACAGGTACTTACCAAAATGCATCTGACCGCAATTACAGCCAGAAGTGGACGGATTGGATGGCTTTCAGGGCGTACTCATACGAGCACTTCCCAAAACGGATCTGACTGCAACTACAGCCAGAGGTGGATGAGTCTGACGGCAATCACATCCAGAGTTTTTTTTTCTTTTCAAGGTTTCTATCCATTTTACCGTAAACTGTTTTGCTCTCCGTTTGCTCTCCGTGTAGGTGTGACTCCGTCAGGATTCGATCTCATGACTTGTTCATCCACAGTTATATGAGTATATACCCTTCACCCACATGCGTTGGTATGACCATGCAGCCATGACTTCACTTTTTCAAACCATGATTTCACTCTTCTGAACTTTCTTTCTTTCTTATAGCGTGAAATATTGAGACATTCAGGGGATCATTCGGACAGGTCGGGGTCTGGATGTGTGGTTGGTTCGGATGTTGTGTGGGTATTTGGATAGTTCGAGCAAGTGCCTGAAATTCCGGTGCATTTGGGTCGGGTGCCGGGCTCCAGTATAGCCCTGTGAGAGAAACTCACGCTAGGCCCTCAAAATCACAGAATGGCAGAATCAGCGGACCATCGAGTCCTTTTAGAAGGACTTGATCTGGCCGTTGATTTTGCAATTCTGCAGAGAGATATGGTCCTCTTTTGGATTCCTCTGCATCAGTGGAGATTCTGTTTGGTCTATCCATATTCATGATTTCCCTGACTTTGTCTAGTGTATCTTCTGACGACGGTTTTGGGGTGCAGGTTTCATCCTGAAGTATCCCCTTTAGGGTCAGGTCTTTTGGCCTGGAAGACGGTAGCCCTGTTCTGCGAGGACTAGGCAAGGTGGGAGGTGTAAGCTCTGGAGAGGGTAGGGGCAGATAAGAGGGTTGCTCCATTCTGGGGTGGGGGATGAGTTTGATCGGCCCTCACGGGGGCAGACAGAGGCAAGGGGCGCTACGTAGGAGTGGTGTTAAGGGGGATGTCTCATGGGGAGGGCGTGGGATGGTGTTCTGCGGGGTGAACTATTGATGGGAGCTGTACAGAGGGAGCAGGGGCTTGTCCTTTTTTTTTTTTTTTTTTTTTTTTCCCAACCCCCCCGCCAGTGTTAGTGCTGCTGATAAGAGCAGACACCACTAACACCTAGGGAGAGGCTCTGTCTATTGGTGGGGAGCATCACCTGCCAGTATGGGGGAGTCCTACCCTGCGGAGGTATCATCTTGGGGGAAGTACTGCATCTGGGAAGGTAAAACTGAGGGTTGTCCTATTCTGGGCCCGGGGTCAATGGGGTGTTTTAAACTGCGGTGGAGGCAGACAGGGGTAAGGGGTCAGTACTTCCTCGGTGGAAAAGGTTGGTTTCCTCTCCCTCTGTCCTTTGCTGTTGAAGGAGTGGGCGAAGATTGGTGTTTCCGGCAGTTTCTTTATTTCTTAGTTTTTAGGATTCCTTGAGCGCTTGCAACTGCCAAACTCATTTTTTTGAATTATTTCCCCCCCCCCCCCAACTCCAATATCAGATTTCATTTCAAACAGAGATAGGAGGCCAGGGCTCCTCAACATTACTCCCGGATGGTATCCGGAAGCATCATCCAGCATAGAGCATAGCTTACAGGCGATAGCCAACTTTTCCGCCAAGACTCCGCAGCTCGGGGGCTGCTGCCTAACCTAAAACTCCTGCTAATCTACATAGTGTTTCTTCACACCCCACCTAATCCCACTTTTGTACACTTGCTTCTTTTAAAAACAGAAACCCATAACTAATAGGTGGTCTGTGGAGCAAAAGATCCAAGAGGCTATAACTACCTAGTACCTACCAGCTCACTATATACTGTCCTCCAGCCCCTACCTCGGGGCTGTGGAACCTAATGCGGTTCCTCAGACTAAAGTGGTACCACTCCCTCCTACCCCTCATACCACCGACTGCTGCCTTCCTTCTGCGAAAAGAAAAACGGACAGAGCGGAGAAGGGTAGGAGGGAGCCGTACGTTTCCTAAAATTGTAGCTTGTTAAACCACCAGTACTTGGCCCAGCTATAGGCCGCGGAAAAAAATAGAGTAGAAACGTTTCTAGTTGGATGAATTTGGGCGCTCCTGTAGTGGCCCGTACGTTTCCTAAAATTGCGTAGCGTTAACGCTACGCGACTTTATGAAGTACTGGTGGTTTAACGGGCAGAACTTTAGGAAGTACTGGTGGTGTAATTTTTGCTTTCAGGGCCAGGTCAGAGAGGAATTTGCCTTTGTGTTGAACACAAGCCTTGTAAAGGGGGGCCTGTTCCTTTCCTCCTATATAACCCAGAAGATAGCAGATCTGATGACCTGAGCAATATAGACCCAATCAGTCGCCTGTGAACTCCTTTTGGAGGCGAGCCCCAAACAAAATCCAGTGCAAATCGCAGATAAGATTTCCACCGCAGATCCTTTCCCAATGATAACTCCACCAGTTCCAAATCCTCTTCGAGAGAGGGCAGGATACCCAAATGTGCAAGTGTCAAATTCGAGCGACTGTTCAAAATTTTAATGGTTGAGCAGTTGATCATGAATTTTCTGAGTTTTTCTGATTCTTCTCAGCTGAAGCCGGGTAAAGGCCCCAGTACCTCAAAAAAGTTCTGTATTTTCATAAAGGATGCTGGGTTCGGTTCCCAGCATGTGTGGCTCCCCACCAATACATTGGAGGATTTCATGGGCTAAAAACAAAAACAAGACTAGGTTCACACAAGGAAGGATACTCGGGGCATTCCCAGGCCTTCCGCCTCCAAAAGACAAGGTTATAGGGTGGCGCCACTTTGCACAAGCTCCGGACAGCGTTGCTCTGGCTTCAGCCCACATTGGGGCCACTGGAACTGCCCCTCCCTAAGCGGTCCCCTGGAGCTGTCCACCAGGCCTCACACCCCCAACAGGTCAAGTTACAGGGTTGAGGCGCCACCTTGCCCCGGCTCCAGCCGCGACGTTGCTCCAGCATTGGCCAATCACGAGCCACTGAATTTGGCCGCCTCGTTAGTAGTCACCGATGATCTTCCTGATATCCCCCTTTTTACCGTATGTCTTGGGCCCGGTTCCCAGCACGTGCGGCTACCCACAAATAGATTGGAGCATTGTCCCAAAAAAAAAGAAAAAAAAAAAAAAGAAACGGAGGGCAAAGAAGAAGAGAGTTACTAATAGCTGCCACCCAAAGCCCCCTGCGTCATCCAAATGTTTCAATGTTTTTTTTTTCCCCCGTTACTTATTAGCTGCCTGCCCTCCTAATGACTCAAACTGCCTACTGAAAGACGCAACCTAGTTTTGGAAAGATTAGGTAGAGAGAAGTTTCAAAATTGCAAACTCGAAATTAGGCTTATAGAGATGGTTTTTTTCAACTTTTTTGGTAATTGGAATGTGGGACTTAAGAATCAGTACTGTGAAACTTAAACCGCAAGTACACGGCCTTGTCGGCCCCAGCCTTGCAGAAAGTTTTTGTCGCCACAAGCAAAACTCATCGAATCCTGTCACCTTGAGTCGAAATCAGAGGCACCGTGCAGCGTGGGGCTCCATTGAAAAAACGAACCGGCGGCCTCCCGAAGTGGTGCGGGTTTCGCGCTGACACCCACGGGCCGATGTCTGGTGTACTGGTGCTTTCAAGGATTCGAATTTATAATATAGGATTAAAAATTTAAGGAATTCGAAATGCGTGAAATAGATGTTCCCAAGAATTCAGAATTTAGGAATTTGGGATTTCGAAAATACAGATTTAGGAATCAAATGTTTTGTGATTATAAAGTTTTGGAAGTAAGATTCCAATTCTTCACCGACTTGGAGTGTAAACATGAGACTCCTTGTTGAAACAAAATGATGATGATTGCTTGGAGAGGGTTGACCGAGGATATTGTTCGATAGTTTGACTTATTACAACCTGCGAAATTGCAAATAATGGAATCAAGACAGACCCCTCGATTGTCTTCAAGACCTTGACTAACGATTATTAGCATGAAGATGTGAAATGGCGCCTAGAGGACGACCTCGATAACGATATCAGCAGACCAATCTAACAATCTCACCGCACGTTGTCAGCCCTTCCACGAAGACTGCGCCTCCAATGAAGCACGCTTCTGATGACGAAGCTGACGACCCGCCAGCTTGATGTTGCATCCAAATGTTCTTCTGCTCCACGTGAAAACGTGCCTCTCCATTTCGCCCCACACCCACCCCCCTCCACTACACCACCGTTGGGTCAGATGAACAAGGCCGGCATCCAGTATGCTGAAAACCTTCATGAAAACCTGCCTCCTCACAAAGCAAGCCTCCCCTTCGTTCACTGTGATACCCTGCACCACAACTGAATGAAGCGCAGAGCCGAAGATAACCCTACCCCGCTCAACATAGCTGATGAAGCGAGTGCGCTCAGCAGTACCATACTCCTGCTAGCAGCCGCCCACCACCAAGCCCGTCCATCCCAAAGCCCAGCCATGGGACGCCATGTCCCCCGCTCGCACCACGACCAATGACGTTGAAACGGAGTGCCGCACACCACGCCCATCCTCCGCAGCTCAGGCCAAGCCAGTGCGGAGGCATGCAATGAACACCCGGATACTGCAAAGCAGGGCGGAGTGATGCTCCCAGTAGTGCCACTCCACCCCAATTCTGGGTGTGTGTGTGAACCCAGTCAGATTAGGGTGTTTCATTTTATATCGAACTATTCATTAAACCGCGTGTATCAGGGCCAGTTCTTCCCGAGGCAGCCTCTGAATTTTTCGGAGAGACACTCTCCTTGTTCTCAAGTTGCCTGGGGCCATGTACTGGTGGCTTAGTGTATCAGGTAAAGCCTTAAAGATCATCTTATGGACTACTGTAGAGAGGGCACTGGGTGATAGTTTTTTATTTCAAATTTACACCCTTTCTTTGATGTCGATCTAACCCTTTTGATTTCGATATTACCCTGTTTTCTTGTATAGCACCTTCAACACCCCCTATGCCACCCTTGCCCCCCATTAGCCTGGCCTTCCACACTTCCTTGTAGAAATCTTCCGACACAACCGATTATCCGTTCCTTCTCCATCTGTTGCGAGTTCTTCGTCCTTTTTCTTCGCATTTATTTGGATGTATGGTTCTGATGGCAATGTAATGACGTTCTCTATGTGCTTGAGCACATATTGTTGGCCTCGCTATCTCCTCCTCCTCCTTTCAAACGAAAACATCAGGGGCGAGTGAGCTTCCTTCAGTCAGATTGGTAGGAGGGGGTCGATTCTGCTCCACCAGATGTCGACTCTCCCCCCTCCTGTACACCCTCCCGCATGGTCTTTCATCCCTCCCTTCTGCATCTGTTGTGTCGGTTCTTTCATCCGAGAGGCCAATTTAATGCAGGTAGGTAGGAAGACAGGGCTGTGGTCAACGTAGACACAATGTGACATCCTGACAATTGGTATTGCCTGGGAACCCAAATCGAGTCCAAAGCTAGATGAAGGACTCAGGAGTAATAATTAGGAAGCAATGAGAGGAGGTGCTGAAAAAGTGGGAGGAAGGGGTAATTTGGCGGCCCTGTGGTCAATGTAGACACAATGTGACATGCGTAGGACGACGCTGGTCGGAGCTGGGGGGGGGGGGCGAGCCGCCCTGTAACCCAGCGGCTGGGAGTGTGAGACCTGGTTGAGATTAGTATTTAGGATAGGTGGGTTGAGGCAGCTGTAGAGTGATCTGTTGAATAACACAGGGGTAAAGTTGTTTTGGATATATCGGCTCCCGAGTTTTCTCAATTGGTTCTCATTTTTCAGAAGTGAGTCCGTTGGTTTGTTTACGGGTGGTTTCTAGAATGCTTTAGGACTCTGGGGACTTCTAGCAACTCGCTTTAGGCTGTTTGATACTGGTACATTCATGGATCTGCGGTTGTTGGATGCCAGAACGACGCTGGCCAGTGCTGGGGTGTTGCCCTGTAACCTGCTGATTGCAGGAGTGTGAGGCCTGGTAGAGAGATCTGGGGATGCTTTGGGGTGGGCATTCCAAGGGACAACCAAGGGTTGCTGTTGGGACAATGCTGGCCGGAGCTGGGGTGAGTCGTGTTGCTCTGTAACCTAGTTGGGTGGGGGTGTGAGGCCTGGGAGAGCTCGATAAGGAATAATACAGTGTTGGACAGTTTTGGAGAGTTTTGTTTGGGAGTCTTGGGGTTCTGAGCATTTGAAAAGAGGTCAGTAGCCATTCATAGTTTTTCAACCGCTCCTTTAATTCTCTTGAATTTCTTCAATAGTTCTCAGATTGATTCTCAGCCGAAGCCGGGTAATGGCCCCGGTATCTCAAATGACTTGTGTAACTCTATATGGGACGCCGGGCCTGGTTCCCAGCACGTGCTGCTCCCCACAAATGGGAACCCAAATCAAGAACCAAAGCTAGGTGAAGGACTTGGGGGTAGAAATTAGGAAGCAGTGAGAGGGAGGGGTGCTGAAAAAGTGGGAGGGAGGGGTAATTGACATTTGCTCACTCAGTCTTCTCCAATGGGTGGGGGGACTTTGAAGTTACAGAAAGAATGGGGGAAAGACGAGTTGCTATCTAAGTCTTCTCCTCTGAATGGCTTGGGGATTCCAAGGGTGTGTCACGGCAAAGGTAAGGGCATCAGAATGGAAAAGGCTGAAGATTTGCTACGGGGATTGGACAAGAAAGGACCAGCTATGAGAACTTCTCCCAGCAACAGACTTTCTTGTCCTTTTTCCAGACGATGTATGGGTATTTCCAATGGTGGGTCCTAGTTCGTCTAGGAGGGAGTAGGAAGATTGTGTGTGGTTGTGTGCGGCCAGCTTAGTTAAATCTGGCAGGACCAAATTTGAGTCAGTGGGCGCGGGGGAAGAAACCTTCCCAATACAGCAAAATAGGGTCCCTCTGCATTCCAGGACAACCCACAGGCAGCGGCGGGCCCTTTTCGTGCACTGAGAAGCTGGAAATCAATGATAGAGTATTAGTGTTAAACAACCAGTAGTCGGCCCATACATCGCCGGCATGCACGCTACGCGCCGCAACTTTCGGGGCCTCAGCGCCGTTGATAAATTTCATCAACATCCATTTTCGTGTTTACGACCTCCGGAAGTTGCGGTGAGGGGGCCCCACGACTGGTTTATGCCAAGTACTGGTGGTTTAAGAGGCCTCTTAAACCCACCACCACTGCTCCTGTCTGCAATGGGGCTTGCACTGATGCACAAGGGGTGATGACCCCCCCCCCACCCCCCTGGATGAGCTGGTGTTCCAGTGTCCCCCCTGGTTCCCCCTGGTGCTTCCCTATTGGCCCGACCTCACGAGGATTCTGATGTCCAGGGTCAGTGGAAAATAGGTTTAGAAGTTCTGTTTCTTTGGGGATGGTTGTGGTTTAGTCAGGTGGCTGAATTGTCATTTGATGTGAGGGTGATTGGGGGGTAATGTGGGGCTGTGGGAGTAGGTGGCAGTGTAGAAAATAGCTAGCAGCCATAGCTAGGGACGATGCAGCAGTGGCACATCACTAGAGGGAGGTATGAGGCATGAAAAGAGGTGAAAGGATTAAGTTGGAGATAAGATAAGATTTGTGAAATATGGTCGAGGAACATCACTCATCCGGCTTGTCGACTTCGGCCATTTGGGGCCCATTGGACCCCTAGCATTTGTATTGATGAGGAAGAGATAAGGGGTGTGACATTTGGGGACAGTGAAGTGTATAAGGCCGCAATCATACTAGGGCTATCTCAACCGAATTTAGGCGATATCAAGGTCAAATCCATCCAGGAAAGGCTCAGTGTGAGCATGCGCTGAGTTTTCTCCGCCATTTCCTCTTCTCGTTGCTATCCACTTTGTGTTTGTGTAGGGGTACTGGGGGCTTACAGCATCCCTTTTTTAAAAAAAAATGATATTTCCCACACATACTAAGCAAATCAATGGTTCCAAACATACCCCTTGGAATCATGGCGAGGTCCATTTGCTATTGCAGTTGGCGATTGTACCTGGACTGTATTGAAGGTCAGGTGCGTGACCTGTATCTGGACAGAGAGGTTGTCCATGTACATTTTCAGAGGGAATGTATTACCTTTCCAGAAACTGAGGGGCTGCTGATATGTACATGGACAGAACAGCTGTCCAGGTACATTATCAGAGGGGGATGCATTATGCGTTGCAGAAACCTATGGGTACCTGACCTGTACCTAGACAGCGGCCTTGTCCACGTACATTTTTCAAAGGGGGATGTGTTATCCTTGCAGAAGCTTAGGGGCAAGGCAGAGTCCTCCGTTTGTTTCTTGGTTTTGATTCTTTTGAACTTTTGAATCTTTTGATTAAATGTATTTTATTTTATTGGAACATTAAAAAAAAACAAAGGGAGGGAAGGGAAAAAAAAAAAAAGGTTGATGTCGTCATCAGGATGCGCAGACACGTCATTGCAGTCTTTAAAAATTAGGGGGGAAAAAAAATGTGATCCAAGTGATGCTGTGTGCTGCGATATGATTCGTGACGCCTGTTGTTTGTGGATGACAGACACTCATGCCATCCAATCAGCAGGCTCCTCTGATAGTCGCAATTATCTTTATGAATTTTCTTTTAGAAAATGATTGCATTTTTCGTATTTTTTTGCCATTTTTCTATTAATTTGCTTGCCCCTACAGGTAGGTGGTGGGTCCTTAGAGTAAGGGCCCACTTCCCTATTTTTGAAGGACGAAAATGAAGGGGAAGAAAAAAAAAAAAAAAAAAAAAAAAAAAAAAAAAAAAAAAAAAAAAAAAAAAAAAGAGGACGAAAATGAAGAAAGGAAAAAAAAGAAAAAAAAAAAAGAGAAGATTTGAGGATTCATCACCTTGAGACCAACCCTAATGTGGGCAGGATGGGAAGAAGGGGGGGGATGGATGTGGGGGATTAGGGGAGAGCTAGCTTTCCCGAATTGGCATAATTATTAATTTATTCGAATTGGCATAATTGTTAATTTATTACCTATGTAAAATGTTTTTAGTGTCCATATGGGCCGATGAGGCAGTGGCAGGCAGTGGGACAATCAATGAATAAATAAATCAATACATCAATAAAAACAAATAAATAAAGAAGCTAGTGAACTAGGCTACCAGCTGGGTCGCCCTGGTCACACTGTTTTCCCCGGGTCGTGCAAGGGCCAGGGGCCAAGTCCCACTAGCAGTGTTGATCTACCTCAACGCCTGAATGTGGACGCTTTTGCGGCCATGTGCGGAAATGGTGTCGAGTTTCCTGAACTGCATGTCTCCACAAACATGTCCAGATTCAGGCGTTGAGGTATCTCAACGCTGCTCGTGGGACTTGGCCCCAGGGGAAGGTCCCAGCCAAAAAAAAAGTGCCAAAAACATCCAAAGAAGCCGAAAAAAACTATGTTATGTCTCAGGGTCACATCGAAATTCTTTACAAAAAAAAAATAATTTAAAAATCATATCAATATTTTATTTTTTTTATTTCTTAGCCCGGCTGTGGTCCCGGGCCATTCTGGTAGCCTAGCTATTAAATAAATAAATAAATAATTTAATAAACAAATAAACATAATAATATTAATAAATAATAAATAATAAATAATAAATAATAAATATGTAAATAAATATATAACTAAAATAATAAATCATAAATAAATATATTAAATATTAAATATATGGAAATAAATATACAAATAAAATAAACACATAAATAAATAAACTGGCCGATCAACTTGGTTGCTGTTTTTTTTGCATAACATAGTTTTTTTTTCAGATTTTTTTGATGTTTTTTGTTTTTTTTTGTTTTTTGCCGGGACCTACTTTGGCCCTTGCACGGCCGTGCCGCCTGGGCCGAGGTTCCACTAAAAACGAGGATTGGATTGAAAATCATGATCGAACTGCATTTCTGCATCTGTGCATAAAACACATCCAGATTCAGGAGCTCTATCCAATCCTCTTTGCTAGTGGGACCTCGCCCCCGGGCAAACAAGGTCTCCCGGGCGGCCCGGCTGCTAGCCTATGTTATAATACTATTATTTTTACTTCTTACTTTTTTGTTTTGTTTTTTGAAAAGCCAGGAATCGGGCCTGGGATGGCCCGGTTGAGGTCGCTACTGGCGGCGACCGAAACTAGTCGGGGATGCCAGCTCCTCTGTCTTGATGGCGGTGGAACCATAGCGAAAGCTATGACATGTGCTTCATTGTATATCTTTGGATTTTTTTCGAGATCTTTTTTCACATGTTTCGGCTGCGTTTGCGGCTATGTGTTTTGCATTCGCGTCGGTTCTATCCGACTCTGCTTTCTCTATTACTACTTACCGGCCCGGTTGGGAAAGAAAAGAGAGTGCACCTGCTGGGCCAATAAATAAATAACGAAATAAATCTCCAAAGTATTGTTCAAAGTGCCCTGCTGGGCTCTGCTATCTTATACGATTCATGTTGTGGAATGGTGTAGCCATCAACTGTGGATCAACAGACCTGCGTTCGAATCCTGAGGGAATCGGATAAGGAAAATAATTCTGAAATATCAGATTGATGATTTGATCATGATACCTCAAGGTCATGATCAATAATAAAAGTAAGCTGCACCAGAAGGAGAAAAAACATTTCATGATGTTGGCTCTGTCAGAATGAATTTGGATGAATTTGGACGCATAGGTGGCAATGTGCACTATCTGTACTCTTTATCTGCAGCTATCCAGGTGTATTCTCACAATCCTTTATTGGTCATTGTTTTTTTCTCTGGTATCGCATTGCGCTTTTTTTCTTTTTCCTTCTCTTTCTGGTGAAAAATACTTCAGTAGACTTGTCCAAAACTACGAAGTTCCGTTTAGTGCACAAAGTGCACAAAGGAAGCCACATGCATCCACAACAGTGCACAAAGTCACAGAAGGTTGGAGTAGTTCTCCCATGTCGTCTTTCCTGTCCTCCCATCACCATGGGTGATTAAAGTTTTGAAAACTCAAGGGCCTTGCCGCACGACGCACCAAATGCAGAAAAAGACAAAAATGATGGTGGTGCATCTTTCCATGTTTCAGTGGAACATTCATTCTCATTTCGTACACTTGGTGAGTAGAGTGGCGAGGTCCTAATTCATCTGCGAAAGGGGAGGAGAGGGGGGAGGGAAGAAAAGAAAGAAGAGAAGGAAAAGGAAATGTTTCCCACTGTGGTCCCCGAAACAGAAGCTGGCCGATGATGCCTCGTTCTCCTTCAGGGCCTCTGTGTACACTTTTGTAAGGGACGCCGGGCCCGGTTCGCGGTTTGTGTAATAATAAAATGAACTGGCTTAGGGGAAAAAAATAATAAAAAAATTCTCACTTATTGCATGTGGAATTTAGGTCCACAATTGCTACTGTCAGACTACAGTACCTGAATGTCCGCACGTCCGCATTTTGGGTTTGGGTGTTCTGCACTACAGGTCATGAACCTGGCCAACCCCAGGACCAGGGACGTTCTGAGAATGGCAATTATGGAACGAGGTTCAGTGTAAGTGCAGGCTTTTCCTAAGAAAAGACATAAAACACATCATCTGCACCTGGTCAAAAGAATGGCCAGGAATATTCTGATAACGGCAATCATGGAAGGAGGCTGCAGTGAGTAGAAGCGTATCCTTTTCTTAAACCACCAGTACATGGGCACCTGGGCCGCGGGTCTGACACCTCAAATTCTGGAGGCGCGAAACGGAAATGGGGCTGCCGATCGAATTTATCAACGGCGGGCCCAGCGTTTGACGTTTCAACCCCATTTTCTTGTGGCGACAAGTTTCAGACTGCAAGTCTGGGGCCGTGTACTTGTGCTTTAAGAAAGGTTAGAAAAAACATAATCTGCACCTGGCCAAGTTGACGACCAGGAACATTCTGACAATGGCAATAATTGTTGAGGTTCCAGTTGAGGGAAGTGCAGCCTTTTCCTAACAAAACACACCATCTGTAGGGGGGACATGTCTGGCTCAGGGGATACGCACATGGCATCCTCAAAACCCCCATATTAAAGGGGTCTGAGGGAAGGGGTTTCGGGGGGTCTGCACAGTCACATGTGGATAACTTTTTGGATAATTCAAGGCCTTTTCTTAAAAAAAAAAAAAAAAAGAAAAGAATGAAATACAACCCAGCTTTCTGGCCAGGTAGGGTGCCTAAAGTGCAGTTGCAAACTGTATCTTGCCCCATAGAGCAATTATAATTTATAACTTGTTTTTGTGACTCCCGCGTAGTTACCCCTTTTTTTTATAAACCACCAGGGCCATTATCCAGCTTCAGCTTAAGAATTTCAGATCGTCAATCATGTGAAAAATTATAGAAAAACAATTCGGATGTGGAATTTAAAAAAGTGGCAATGCCAACTAGGAAGCCAAACAAGGAACAGAAACCACCAGTACTTGGCCCAGCTATAGGCCGCGGAAAGAAAAAGGGTAGAAACTTTCTAGTTGAATGAAGTTGGGCGCTCCTGGAGTAGCCCGTTCATTTCCTAAAATCGTGGCGCGTTACCGGGCACGACTCTAGGAAGTACTGGTGCAAAGAGCCACATCAGTCTCAGTTGCAAGGGAACGCCGTCCTCACACCTGTCCGCCGGGATCACCATGAAGGCCACATCTGCGTCATTGCAAGGGCATGCGAACTGCACCCGGCGAACCCTCCCCAACTCTGTCCTTATAGAGAGGCCCACAATCACCAACAATAGCCGAACAGGGGTTCACGGTCAATGGAGGTCCCGAAAGGCCTCATCTCATCAGCGAAGGGGAATTCACCGTTCAGGCCTTGATCACCCCCTCAGTCGCATGGCCCTCCCACCAACTCAGTGATTTAGTCCAGGACTCCAAACTACAAGAAGGATCCCAAGCAAGCAGCCACCATCGGCCACTGTCTCCATCATCAATGGGTTTCCAAGCCCCAGCTCAGTACCCCCCAACCTCCATACGCAAAGACCCCTTGCTCCATCCTCGTAAAGAGCCACAACAATCTCTGTGCCCACCCGCAAATCAGCACCGTAGAGATCCTCTGTGTCTGTCACGGTATTACGCATGACCTAATCTTCAGCCTAAACTGGCTGATGCCTTCCTCCAGAGTAAGATAGTTGGATCAGAAGCTGGCTGATGCCATCCTGCTTCTGGATAGGAGAACCCATGTTATCTACCTACCATAGTTCCACTATAGCCCCTCCCTCACACCTGGGAGGAAACACACAACCCCCGTCCCTTCACTGCTCCAGCGAGAGAGGAGCCCCCTCTCCTCACCGGGCCCGGCTACGGATAAACCCCTGAACGCAGACTCCCTCCCTCAGGGGCAGTCAGTTCCCACCAAAGGTCTGCCCTAGTAGAGGGGAAATTCCCCCTTGCCCACCATTCCACCCCCTCCACTGGAATAGCCCACATTACTGTCCCTTTCCCTGATCACCCTCTTGCCACTATCTGCCCCACTAGGGTTGGTTCCAACCCAAATACCTACCCCAGCCCCAGATTAGGGCAAGCCCTCAAATCTGCCCTCACCCCCTCAAGAGCATACACCTCCCACCTTGTGACACTCCCATGGGGTAGGGCTCTCTTCCTGTGGCACAGGGTGCAAACCCAAGAGGGATAACCTGAACCAATTATGAAACCTAAACAACCAGTTTAGGCCATCAAATGAAAATAAAGGTTATCCGGAAACCTATCAAGTAGTGGGAACAGCAACCTACAACAAGGTAAACACAGAATTTAATCAAGAAAATGGCGCAGCAAGCGAAAATTTTCATAAGATTGCACACAAATTTGAAGAATGAACTATGTGAAAATTGGAGAGATCGCATCATTGAAGAGAAAAGAAAATCAGAAATTTTAGGAATTGAGTATGAATTTTGAAGAGAAAAGAAAATCAGAAATTTTAGGAATTGAGTATGAATTTTCTAGGCGTTTGTACATTTGTATTCACCCAACTAGAGATTATATGATAAAAAATTTATGAAAGTACGACTAGAATGTAGGAGAAGAGGACTTCGTTGTAATCTCCGTATTGGGGAGGTCAATTATAAAATAAAAAAGTCGATGATTAATATTGACAAGACCGAAAAAAAGTGAATGATCTGATTAGATCTAAACGATGACTTCGATAAGGAAAAAGATTATGAATGTAAGCTGAGCTGAAATGAGTTGTAAGCGGAAAAGAGATGAGAAAACAAGGGTAGTAAGCGTTGATGACGGGAATATCATGTTTAAACCAGCAGTACTTGGGCGACGCCTTAGCGTTAACGCTACGAGAATTTCGCTACCGGCGGGTCATCGATAAATCGTATCGACAGCCCGCGCCGCTTCAAAAAAGGTGCGGCCGGCGCGGCGGGCAGTGCCCAAGTACTGGTGGTTTAACTGTATGGTGTGTTATTTAAGTTCGTTACGGTTCTTTTTGAATTGACTGCAACATCTTACGAGTACATTTAGACCACCAGTACCTACCGCATTTTTCGAACCCCCCGGCCTCAAATGAATTTGGACCAAAGGGGGAGGAGGCCGATTCGGCGTCCGTGTTAGTTATGGCCGCCCCAACCGGTAGGTACTGGTGGTCTAAGAGTCCAAATCTACCTATAAGCACGGAGGAAACTCGACCACAAAGGAAGTTATGAACAAAGTTTGGGAAAATAAAGGAGCCAGCGTGTACACCCAAGTGCGTCACCCAGGGCAAGAGATCGTCACCACTGAAAAACACGATGTTACCGCGAGGCAGGCAGCAAAGAGTAGTCCTCTTCTCACTCTATGTGGATCCACTGCGCCCTGAAACGAACCAAGCCTTTCTTACCCGATTTGCTGGGTCGTGTGGGCGGCCAAAAGAACTCTACGAAGATACGTGTCGCTCAATGACCACACCAACCTTCCCATTTGGTATATTGTTCTTTGAGCGATCTGTTAGCCCGACTGAGCCTGTGACACGCTCCAATCTCACCAAAGCACCTCAACGCGAGTGCTTGCAGATTGCAGAATGAGTGCTTAGAAAACTGCCTTCACTTCCTCTGCCCCCATGTAAACTTGCCTCCGTTGGCATGCTCTCACATTGTGGCGCTTGCATTACTTCCATCTCCATTGCTGCATCCTTGCAAAGCAACAGCCGCTCCGTGCCCATGCTGCTTCCCGCATGTCTCAGCACCTATTCCACGCCCAATGAGATGAGAGACATCAACATGCCTGTTCAGGCAGGCACAACGCTCCAAGTAGCACTGACCCCCTGCAGCCTTGATGACTGAAAGCAGGGGATTGATTACCTGGATAATTTATGGTCTAGATCGTCTTGAAGTTCGATGCGGGACCCAGGAGTAGTTGACGGATCACTTGTTGGGGCCCCCCACCTATTCTTCAATGACTTCGTTGACCCTTCCCTCTACTTTTGACTTTCTCATCTTCTTCATCTGGTTGATCTTGGAGAGGTCTCCATTCTATCACAATCCAAGTTCTTATATGGTCTAGAATACCGCTCTATCTAGGTACGAAATAGATCGACTGGCGAGTTGCAAGTCTGGTACTGACAAACATATACTATTGCTAGCATGCCCACACGGTGATACTCCTCACGTCAGCTATACGTTGAAGTGGAGAGACCTGAGGGCGAAAGAGAACCTTGGCCAGCTGGATCTCCTGCTTTCATATAATACCATTCCCTGGTAATCCGCGGCTTCCTGAGGCGGTGTCCCCCTTTCCCCCCTTGGTCACTCTTCCTCTTCCAACCGTTGACTACACAAGGCTCTGTCCATCAACATCACATATGTATTGTTGTCAAATAGGGGTTGTGTGTAGATCTCATCCCCCCTAAGGAAAATGTATTCTTTAACCAGGACTCGCCAACTCTTGACGACAGTGATCCAAAAATCCCTTCCAAGATCCAGTCTGGCCTGAATGAAGACCATGTTTGTTGCCGCTTGCAGACCTTGGGGGTCTAGGAAGGGGCCAGGTCTTATAGAACATCCAATTCATGCGGTGGATGTCTTTGTGACATTGTGAGGCAAGCTCCGGGAGCTGTAACGATGCTAGGTTGCCCTCTGATAAGCTCGCAGAGATCATTGAAATAGTCCGGATAACCTGGATCCAGGCGGTTAAAGAAACCCCCATGCTTGCGACTGCAGACTGGGTGATGGACGATGATGATATGCCGCTGCCCACCACGGTCGCCAACATCAACAGGATATACGCAGTCCAGGTGGAAGGTAAACCCTATGGAGTTTCTCAACAAGCAGATTTAAGAGGGGACATCCTCTCCCTCGTCTTATTGGTGAAGTCTGGATCTGACTTACCTACAAGGATCAGACTAGTCGAGTTGGATGGGTAACTGTATGCATTCCTGGGTAACTGTATGCATTCCGTCCTCATATACCAATCTATAGCTTATTATTTGACCCCCGGGAGTGGAGAGAGAGAGAGAGAGAGAGAGAGGGCAAGTATTCATATGATGGGAAGTAAAAAAGCACAAACCCTCAGCCCCATCAGCAGCCCCTCCCTACATCTGTCTACTTCTTTCCTTGGTGTTCTGCCCTGGATGATCTGCTGCCTGTTCCTTTTTCTTTTCTGTAATGGTCTCTCCATTCTATCGGTGGGGAGCTCCACCTGCCGGAAACTGGGTGCGGCGTCCGGTCAATCGTACTGGGTGGGGGAAGCGGACTTGGTGCCTCGGAATAGGGATTATGGCAATAGATGTGTGGTTTCCCAGTCTGAACTATGTGAAAAAGTTTTGATACTTGATGGGTGGAGGTAAGGAAAATTCGATGAAATAGCGTGGTATTTACGTGCTGCATTCCCTTGCGCAGTGACCCGAGGTCGTCATTCCAGGTGTAATGTTTGATTATTGTGGCTGGGGCATTTGGGCCCATTCAATCTCTCTGGAGCTATATGGGACCCTCTGTCCCTCACAAGCTGTCTGAGCCATGTGTCCCTTCGGGAGCTAGTTGGGCCTCCTGGCCCCTTTCGACCCTCCGAGTCGGGCCGTTTCTCCCTGCAGGCGGCAGGCACCTCCTGGTCCCTTCCGGCCCTCAGGCTGTTTCTTCCTTCTGTGGCCTTGTGGGTCATTGGGGCAATGTTGGCCATCGAGCCCACGTGAGCCATGGGGACCATTTGGGCCACTGGGGCTATTTAGGCCATTTAGGCCAGCTGCGCCATTTGGTAGTGTGGGCCCTAGTGAAATTCCAGGACTTTTTATACTGGTGCTGCAAAATGATAAGAAGGATACGATCTGAGTCTTCCGGCCAATAGAAACGTCCATCATACTGCGAAGAGTGACTTGATTCCTGTTGACTGCAACTCAAAATGGGTAGGAAATACTAGGAATAGGGGGAAAAAAAAAAAAAAAAAGCATGATGACAGAGAACGCTAGACTCAGTCGGATGGTTGAAACAGCACTCCGCATAAAAAAAAAAAGAAACATTAAAGAAAAAAGTTTAAAAACACATGAAAAAAAAAGGACTCCACCTCATGATGTCATTTCCATTTGGCCCTTTAGATAATGCTTCAATTACTTGGTCTGTCTATTGTCACAACCACCAAAGATAGTATTATGATTCTTCATACAAGTAGTGTCAAAACTTGCTGCTGGTTGTAATGAAAAAAATCGCGCATCTCAGAGTCCAGTCCCAGTAACCAGTCCCAATTTCCCCTTCCCAATTTCCCCTTGTCCCATAGACCCTACCAGCAGGCCCGTACTAGGAACTTCTGGTAGGTACCGTACAGCAGGTTGTACAGCAACCGGTAGGGTCTGTAGGGGTCACCTCGTTGGGAAACAGTCGTCCATCAGAGGCCGGTCAGTCGCATCTCAGTTACTGGAAAGTCCTGTGATGGTCGTAGTTGTCGAGGCTGGCCATGGTCAAGACAGAAAGAGACCTTTATGGAACTGCATCAAGTACAAAAGTCCATGTGGACTGTTGCAGGAGTGCTGCTGCATTGTTGTGCAACGACGGATCGCGAGTGAAGTGAGAGTCGAGTAGCGCCATCGCGGATAGCAGAGACTCAGAGAGACGATGATAGGAGGGGAGAGAGAGAGCGACGAAGACATTCAGAGAGGGATAGCACGACCTGGGGGTAGAAGAGAGAGAGAGAGAGAGAGAGAGAGAGAGAGAGAGAGAGAGAGAGAGAGAGAGAGAGAGAGAGAGAGAGAGAGCTGCTTGATTCTTGTTGACAGTGGCTATAGCCGCTGGAGCTAGAGTGTGCTATTGTACATGGCTTTGAGTTTTCAGATTTTTTTTTTTTTTTTTTTTTTTTTTGGGAGATTTCAGATAATTTCCAAGTGTGCCCATATATATATTGGAAATGGAGTACACTTGTTTCTGCACCTGGTCCAGCTTGTATAGTTTATATCCCGCTGCTTGCCATATTGTACGCACGCTTAAAACCACCACCTTTTCACAATGTTGTTTGTGCTTCTTGTCAAAAAACAGAAGAACCGGCGTAGGCACACTTTTTTATTTGGGGCAAGTACGTTCGAGTCACACCCAACGCTCAGAATAGGCAACTTTAGCAGTTTGAGTTGAAGGTAGTGGAAGTTTTTGCCCAATGACATGTTTGTCCTTTTTGTACATTATCATCAATGTGTGTTACGGGATGCTTTTCGATTTTCGTCCCTCCCTTTGTTCTTTTTTTTTTTTTTTTTCCGCTCCTATAAGGATGTCGAGTTACTGGGACAGGGTTGCCAACCTGATATCTCCCCAGGCCCCTTAAACCACCAGTACTTGGGCGACGCCTTAGCGTTAACGCTACGCGATTTCCGCGGCCGGCGGGCCGTCGATAAATCGAATCGACAGCCCGCCCTGCTTCGAGATTTGGGCGGCCGGCACGGCGCGCAGTGCCCAAGTACTGGTGGTTTAACTTTTGCGGTGATTTGTCTTTTTTGACTGCTCCTACGGGAGAAGAGATATCTCCCCTGTTTTTTTGCTGTTAGCCTTTTTAACAGGGTCTGTTGTACCCCCGTTTTCTATTTCGTCTGTCTTTTGAAGATTCCCACTTACTAGGATTTTTTCGGATTGTCCACTAGCTATGCCGGTCGCCGTTGGCCTGGAACCGCAAGCCCGTCCTTGGGCCTCCTTACTGTTTTTGTAACGGCGACTCAGCGGGCTTTTGGATTCTGATGTTCGGTAGGCTAGTATATAGTCAGTACATGCAATAGAGTAACTCCCTTCAGACTAGCGTCCTGCGACACCTACTAGTTTCCGGAGACTGGTCGGGTTAGCAGGCGTTAGTGATAAACATGGTCATGGTTAGTACCGGTGAGAAGGTGGAAATCCCCCTGAGGATGACGGCGTGACGGCCGTCGAAACGAGTAGGGGACGCCATTACTCTTGACTTTACAAATTCTTCCATTTGTTTACCAATTGCATTTGCGAGTCGATTTTGTCAATTACTGAGTTGTTGTATGACTACTCTCTCACCTTTCCTATACCTTCCTATACCAAGGACTGGTGGTTTAAGAAACGGTCCACCTTTTTTTTTTTTTTTTTTTTTTTTTGAAACCTTTTGTGTGTGCTAGCAGTGTCGATAAGAGCAACCACCGCTAGTACCCCCAGAGCGACCCGAATGACAATGTATTTCCGTTCAATCACTTCGCTATATGCTGGAAACGCCTACCCCTCATCTTCACGGAGAATTCAATTTCACTGAGCTCATGTTGGAGACAGCGGGGCAGTCGTTGCACCATTCGTGCAGGTCGCTCCTTATGCGACACAATTGTATTAATTGAAATAAACTTCGAACATCATTTCAACCGAGGCCTTCCTCCTTTGTGTTGCCACAAAGTTCAGACTATTTCCATTTGGTAGAGTGTGTGCCTCCGAATATGGAGGTTATGTGTTCGATTATTGTGATCGACACTATATCATCATCCCAAGCAGGGATGTCTGGCGTGTAGTCGTTGAGGGGCGCAGCGCATGTATCAACACATGACTTCCCTGCTGATTGTCCCGCTCCAAAAATAGGAACAAACCAGTTTCTTAGCCCACCTGTAAGAGCAGGCATTACCATGAAGAGTAGGATAAGATAAGAATGAAAGATAAGACAAGAAGTAAGCACTGCATGAATAATGTGAGGTCACTTTGATGAAGATCGATCTAAACTTGTGTTTTTTTTTTTTTGTCAAACGTAGTCTCCACAAGGCGTCTCCAAGAATTCACCAAAGAGCTAAGTAAGGTTTCTTGACGACTCTTTGGTACAGTGGATGGGACTAATTGGGTGGTCCCTGAGATTCTGACTTTTCTTACTTCTAAATACGTTTGACATTTTCAATCGTGATTACATTTCATAGTCAAGCTCTAATTAGCTAGACAATAGAAAGTTCTATAAATAATAGCAAGAGGGCTGCAAGATTTTTTATTTTATTTTTTTCCCCCCATGAATCATACAGAGGTTGGCACCTTCCATGAATGACAAGAAATGGTCTACATTCAATGAATGACGAGAAATGGTCCACCTTCCATGAATGACAAGGATTCCAGCACTGTTTGTTTCTTGTCCACAAATTTGTATTCATCCTTATCCAATGGCATCTTTTTGACAGGTTGGGGATCCTGTATCAGACCACAATTGCTGGGAGAGACCAGAAACCATGAGCACGAAAAGGACCACGTACAGTGTCTCTGCATTGAGTCCCGGTTCCGATGTCGCTGGTGAAGTCTCTGCATCTCTTGCCGCAGCCTCGATTGCATTCACATCATTCGCACTTCAAAGGCAGATTCAGAATCAAACAGAGGCATACAGTCCAGATATTGGTGTAGACGATGAGTATATCAAGTCACTGCTACAGACATCGTCGGAGCTATGCGACTTTGCAATGCGCTACCAGGTATTACCACATTACCACTTTTTGCCTACAATTTATTTTCCTGCTTCGCATGACCCAAAGGGCCAAAGTTAGTCCAAATGCATTGCACTGGGAGCTGGAGATGACCATCTTTGAAAATTCCTACCACTTGAAAGATACCCCAAATACAACTATAATGACCGGACGTTCTATTCCAGGGCCGGGGAAGAAGGTAGTTGCGTAGGAGCATTTGGAGGGAGGTTGTCACAAAACTACTGAAGTACGGTTACTTAAACAGTTAAACTTTTTTTTTTTTTTTTTTTTTTTTTTTTTTTTTTTTTTTTTTTGTGGACCATTTCTCGATTTATGCATGTCATCCTTGCGCAGGGGCCATGCTAATCTTCTCTGTATCGTTCCAATTTTAACGATGTCCCGAAGGACAACAGTTAACTTTTTGTCACAATGGTTCTATAATGACTGGACGTTGTGTTCGGGGGGAAGAAGGTAGTTGCGTAGGTTTGGAGGGAGGTTGTCACAAAACTACTGAAGTACGGTTACTTCAACAGTTTCACCACAATGGTTAACTCCATTTTGACCGTTCAGGGGTCAACTCCACCACAACGGTTAACCCCACTTCAGCGGTTAACTCCACCATCAGGGGAAGAAGGTGGTTAATTCTGAGAGAGAGAACAACGGTTAGAGAACAATGGTTAACTCCGCCACCTGGGGAAGAAGGTAGATTTGGTGGAGTTAACCGTTGTTCTCTCTCAGAGAGACCTTTCCCCATACTTAGCTTGGCTGTGACATCTGCTCCTCCCTCCGCATCCCCTTCTCCACTCCTCCCTCCTCTTCCCCTTCTCCCTCTTCTTCCCCTTCTCCCTCTTCTCGCTCTTCTTCCCCTTCTCCCTCTTCACTCCACTCGTGTAGAACTCCTACCCCTCCCTCTTCATCCCTCCCACCGCGTAGCACTATGAAATGCATACAAAGAAGCGTTATTAAGAGAACAGACGAAATATAAGCTGAAGATGTGCTGAAAAATGACTGTCTGCTGAAGGTGTGCTGAAAAATGACTGTCTCCTTCACCCGAATAGAACGCCTGATCGTTATCGTTGTATCTAGACTGAAAGTTGCACTGAATGCAGCTGTAATTTGCATTCTATTTGGGTGAAGATGGTAGGACTACACCTCCCCCTTTACTGTGCCTCCTTCCGTAGTGTAAGTGGGCCGTTATGGCAGACAGGGATGTGGCGCCCGGTCATTATCGCTGTATCTAGACTGAAAGTTGCACTGAATGCAGCTGTAA
>BFEA01000774.1:398662-423107 GCA_003427395.1 Chara braunii
CTTTGCCCCCCCCCCCCCCCCCGCCCCCGTTTTCGTCGACGAGGAGCAACGGCATCTACAGTTGGTGTCCCAGTACCTCGAAGAGAAGGACCAGCGGTATACTCCAGCAACGTTCCCGTCGCACCGTTCACACAAGTGCCACACACTGCCACCCACAGCTCCCGAGTCGGACATCGGGGACAACCATACGACCCCAACGGACTTCGCTGGTCCACAATGACGGCACAAGCTTGGAAAAGTCTGGAAAAAGTCGTTTTCCCAGGCCTTTTCCAGAATCTTTGGTGGGGTCCCGTCGTTTCATCTGCGGAAATCTTCCAAGTGCCATTTCCACCGAAAACAACAGTGGGGTCGAGGCCTAAGGGTCAAGGACCAACTGGTCCAACTATACAAGTTGTTAGGGGCTTAAAATGCCTACTCGGGGTCCTCAGAATGTACTGAGATGCTTGCATGATTATGGTGCAGATCATGCACCTGGCCATCTTCACAGCATGGGTACATTCAGACATTATTGTCTAAGAATTCCAGTAGTCCATCCAGCAAGTGCAGCACATGCCCAGGCATGCAGTGCCCAATGGGAAATGAAGCATGGAGAACTCGGCTAGCCGAAGGAGCAAGAACTCGGCCAGTCGAGGGAGCGGGAAAGTGGATGTTGAGAAATGAGCAGACAAGATGGAAATGTGATCCACAAATTGTAGACAACTGGCGACTTACCGCTCGTCCAGGAAATATTCGCGGACAAGAATAAAGTGAAGCGCACTATTCAGACAGCTGTTGGAATTTAGGAAAATGGAAAATCCCATTTGGCCTGAGCTGTAAGGGCATACTCAAAGGAGGACTTCTTTTTCGCAGTAGAACGTTTTTGATTCACCTCTGGACATGCGGTCAGGTACACCAAGCATCAGCCACGATTGCAGTCAGATCCGTTACTCGTGTTCGATAAGAAGACAGGTAAAATGAGCTGTGCGGGAGCTGTCAATACTCGAGGACCGTTAGATGACCTCTTTCCTTTTACGAGGTACTTTCAATCGAGGAAAATGATATCTATGAAGCGACCATGCTGAATATCCCCTAGGGAATTTTTTATTTTTTAGTACTATCAGTTTTTTTAACTTTTTTGGATCTTAGGCAGTATTGAATGACCATTATGACCAAGCTTAAATTGCCACCCCGCAGTTTTGCCGGGCCTTTGACATTTGACCTGTTGTGGGTCTAGCCTACTGGATTCAATCATTTGAGAAAATGAAAAGAAAAGGCCTGTATGGATTCGCGAATCCTTGTTGAATTCCTAGGGTCAAAACTTTGGATCAGCATGTTTTTTTTTTTTTTTTTTTTTTTTTTCAAGCAGCAATCGCCTTCTATTCTGGGGGGCGTCAGTCCGGCTGCTTATCACCGGCCAACATGTTGTACACAAATGTAGCAATGAGACATGGTTTAGAGGCATCCTTTGTTTTTTGTTCCCACCAGTTTTCAAGTGACTTCAGGGTCAGATGGCGGCTGTAACAGGGCAATCACGTGTCAAGAAACTCAAGATGGAACTTGCATAAAGGTCGGGAGGTCAAAGGGTCCCAGCTGGGTCTCTTCTATTTGGGTTGCTGTTAACCCACCAGTATGTTTCCCGGCCATTTTTTCAAAGTTGCGGCTTGCATGCTGCAGCAACTTTCAAGTCGCAACTTTCGGGGCTCATAGGAAAACTGTGGCGGTTCGTTGTTTTTTGGCGCACTGCGGCACAGGTACTGGTGGTTTAACGCAGAATGCTAATCGGTAAAAAAAAGGGGAGTGGGGATGATATTGGAAAGGCTGAAAGCCTGAAAGTATTTAAACCGGGGACTGTCATTCTCACGGGGAAAGGAAGGGCGCAGGGTTCAGCGAAAGAGTTGAGCTTTTTCGGGTTATGTTGGAGGTAGGATTGGCAATACAAGCTGCAACAGTTACAAACGGCTGTCCCACCTCAGTGGGTAACTACTCTGCAAAAAGGGCTGGGGCTGCACGACCTTGACTGGGTCATACAGGCTTCACCTAATCCGATCCCCATGGCTGTCTTCAAGGTGTCACATATCACACACGAAGCAGTGAAGCTGCACGCCTACGAACCGGACGTGCCAGGGGCGAGGTGGGCCTCTTTAAAAAGGAACCGGCTACTGGACCGCACAGTCCCGGAGAACGAATTAATAAGAATTAGAGTCGTGGGATCCGAAGACACGGGATACTACTCATACGAGATGTCCACTCAGGTCGGTGACCTACCTTTTGATCCGCAAGAGTGGGAATGGAAGGGCCGCAACTGCACCCCGATATAGCAGTATCCCTAGACCCTTAAAGGATACAGCGGTCCCACCGACAGACGTCAGCGCGGGCTCATGAGAAACTGTGGCAATGGCCCGTCGTCGGGTGTGCCAGGGAGGGACAGGACTGACGCGGCCGCAAAAACCAAGCAGCACGGGAGGGAGAGGACTGATGCGGTCCGAGGCGGGTGGAAAAAACAAGCGTTGTGGGAGGGACAGGTCCGGCTGCAAAAACCAAGCAGAGAGCGAGGGGAGAGGGAAGAGGCGGTGCGGGGCTGGGCGTCGGGCGAGGCGGGGTCGGGGCCGGCACCGAACCACGCAGACTGCCAGTGGGTGCGGGGGCGAAGCGGCAGGCGCCGAAGACAGACACACACACACACACCTGTCTCTTATACACATCTAGATGTGTATAAGAGACCGGGGGATGTGGTGAGGGACTTTGGTTCCACTGGGAGCTGGTCCTTCTTCCAGCGTTTGATGGTGCTTGTTCGTTCCAGGTGCGAGTGCTATCCCAGTCATTTCGTCTCCTGGTGAAGCTGGGATTAGATATGTGCGAGATGAAGGGTTGTGCCTATACTTGCAAGCAGACGGACCGGACGAGCGTCCGGTCCGGTCCGCTTTGCCGCGTGCGGCACCCTCCCCCCGGACCAGACGGACCCGGACCAGACCAGACAGGGCCAATTTTTTTTTTTTTGGGGGGGGGTGGGGTGTAACTGGTCGTCGGGCACACATTTGTGCGCCGCGCGGGTCTGGTCCGGCGGTCTGCCGCACGTGGGGAACTGCCCGGACGTCGTCCGCTTGCAAGTGTGGTAACTTGTGCCTGATGTTTGTGCTGTGAAGATTGAGGGTTATTTTTCTGCTTATTGGCCGATTCAGATTTGTGCCCGTGCCTGTTACATTTGGAGCACCATGGTGTATTCAAATTAACCAGGTCTGCCATCAATTAATCTGTACCTGTCCACACCTTGAGGCAGGACCTGAAGCGTTCTTCGGCACTTGGATGAGCCAACCTCACATGCTCCAGAGGGGCCAACCAAGGTAAGTAGCACCGCTACTACTTCCTAGAGTTCCCACCGGAACAGCTCCCTAACTTGAAGAAGATGTGCACTGAAGACTTGACCATGCGCTGATTCGAAGTTCAAACAATTCAATCAAGGGATCATGCTTCTCCTCCACAGGGACGACGATAATGAGCTGTTCCTCCCATCAGTTACCTCTGGTACCTTCCCGCAACCAACGAATTCTTACAATCGGCCAGAACAATGTTAGATAAAAAGTACTCCTTCCATTCTGTCCCTGCGCTGGCCTTGTCATCAGTTTACAGGCAGGGCCAATCGGGCAAGACACACACATATATATATAGCGGCAGTGGTCGGGGCCGTCACTACGCGGCCATGCTGTGTGCCTCTAGTGCCACCGATCGCCCACCGGATGAGAGCACACGCCAACCTCTGGCCCGGTGGCACAGGCTGCCTCCAGTTCGTTGTCTGGCATTGTATATGGGGGGCAACGCGGAGAGGTAATGTTGTTGAACGGCGGCTGTGGCAGTCTGTGAAACCGCTGGAAGACCTTGTCATGCTGCGCTCCGACCCTCTGCAGATCCTTCCACACCCCTCCACTCTGTTCCACCACCCACAGCCTCCGCCACCCATCCACTCGACTGCCCGAAGACCCAATAACATCCGCCGTCAGCAACATGCTGTGCAAGACAGCACCAGCGAGAAGCAACAGTGCGCTGGACATCGGGGTTTGCACGTAGGGACAGTTGAAGCAGCCTCAATCACGACCATGGCTGCGACTTTCCTCCTGTTCAACCACTGCATGAGGACGAAGACCAAAGACGAGTGCTCCATCCCTGTCGTCGGATGTGGAACTGTCGTCTGCGGATCCATGACATGTGACTGTTGACAGCTTCTCCCCTCCTTCACGTCAGTGGCTCATATGGCCGACCTCGCTGCTTCGATGGCAATCGACCTTTGAAAGGGAGATTGCTTCTTTCGCTGGCGATGCCGAAATCCTAGCACTGCACGATAACACGAAACACAGCAATGTCGGATCCAGTCAGAAGACTTGGAGATGTCATCCGACCAGCCAGACGAANAGAGAGAGAGAGAGAGAGAGAGAGAGAGAGAGAGAGAGAGAGAGAGAGAGAGAGAGAGAGAGAGAGAGAGAGAGAGAGAGAGAGAGACGAAGTGATGGGTGAGCCACTCGCATGAGCATCGGGCGCTTGCAGGCGAGCGAGCGAAGCGACCGTGTGAAAGGGAGGACTATCGACTTCCGCATGTGCCTCAGAACGAAGGGCGGTCACCCGTGAAGCGACCGGTTCCGAAGGCATCGAGATTGTCGTCGATTCACTCCCGGCGGTGCTCAGTTTCCTGATTTGCCTTTGCCTTTCAATGGGCAGCCCACTATGTCGTGGAGTCCGGTAGGGGTACATTCCAAAGATGGGGTCCAACTGATGGCTGGGGTGTTTCGCAAAATGTTTTTGTCATCGTCCTTCGCTGCAGCGTAGCTGCAGCAGGTCCACTTGTTCAGTTAAAGAGGGCTACAAGCGGGCTGATGCCCTCCACCCCTCCACCACGGTAGTAAAGAGCAGGTGGAAGAGAGATTCTCCGGTTCTGAGGATAACCTGTGTCACATCTCGTGGACTCTATACACTCACATTATGCCCACCTCCCATATAGCCCTCCAATGGCAAATAACCCATCGATGCCTCCAGACACCGCCGGGCTGGCTAACAACTTGGAAAACTTAGAGCAGAAGGGAGTCCTATCCCCCATCTGCGCCTCTGTGGACCCGGTACCCAACAACATAGGGCGGATCTCGAGCACTGCCTCCTCGATTGTCCAATGGCGAAAAGAGTATGGCAATGGTGGGATGCGATGTGGCACATGCTCACGGGCGATGTGTTCCACTGGGATGTAGCTCTTATCCTACTAGGAAAGTGCAAGAATATCCCCCTAGCATGGACTCCCTTTCAGCGCAACCTGTTCAAACATACGAGGCTGGCGGTCCTCATGGTCATATGGCGTGAGAGTGGAAAGGCAAGAGGCAGCCTTTGGCCTCCATCAAGCCAAAGCAGAACTAGTAGAAATCATTCATGCTAACTCGGTAAGAGCCAGCAGAGAACTCAGGCAGGGGGTAGTGGCAAGCAGGGACGGGCAGGCCAAGAGGAAAGTCGTGGCTGCCTTCTGTGAGCTTTGGCTCGACCCTCAGATGAAGATGACCCTTCTCCCCTCCCCCTGGGCTCTCCACCCAATGCCCCCCCACCCCCCTCCCTCCTTCCCTGCCCTGAACACATCATTGGGCCAGTCGGTTTGAGCACACATCAGCAGGTGCTCTCCCTAAACAAGGATGGGACTGCAACAAGTACGAGGCATCTCAAGGCAGACATTGGTTTACTGGACAACGGCAGCAACGAAGCGGGACATGGGCATGGACTCTGTATACAGACAGCCTGCGTACTCACTGGTGGAAGGAAAGGGCGGCATTCGAAGTTGGATTGTCCCCTTTGTCAAGTGCCACTCCTCACGAATGGGACCAAGCTTCAGCATCATTCAGACAAAAACACACGACAACAAAAGACTGCTGCTTGAACAAATGGGGTGGTGCAGAGCAATACCTTCGGTTATAAACTCTCCGCGCAACATTCAGGATGCCTGCATATACTCTCACTCACCACAGGTCGGTATGTGGGCAAGTGCCTCAGACTGTCCTGGACTTTTACCTGCCAAACTTCACTCGTTATAGATGATCCCGGTAGCTTGCTGGTATTACAAATGCATGCCGGCTCTTCTAGCTGCAGTAATGATATTGGTGCGTACCATCACTCAACATAGGCTGTAAGGTAGGTCAGTAAAGCAGACCAGTCTGTAAGTCCTGCTGGCCTAACTACTTCCTGAGTAGGTGAACCAAGTAGGTGAACCAGGTAGCTTGCTGGCATCACAATGGCTGTCACTACAAATGCATGTTCGTTCTTCTAGCTGCAGTCATGATACCGGCGCATGCCATCACTCACCAAAGGCTGTCTGATAGCAAGTCGCTCAGACCACTGTGTAGTTCTACTCGCCAAACTTCATGCTGAATAGGTAAGCCCGGTAGCTTGCTGTCATCACAAATGCATGTTTGTTCACACAAACAACTACAATCTTCAGGGTCGCTGGAGCCAGTTTCCAGCAGGTGCTGCTCCCCACCAATAGATGGAGCCTCCCTGGCGGTGCTAGTGGTGCCTGCTCTTACCAGCACCCCTACCTTCCGCTAGGCTGTCCCTGCAGGCCACCTACCTTTTGACTTGACACCTGGCATGACGACGAACTGCTTCCCCCGGGGTTGGATTAACTGATTGATGTATAGAAGCAAGGAACCAGGGTAGACTGTGTCCTCTCTGGCGTCCCTTGATTGTTGCCAATTTAGTTGGTTGCAGATGCACCGTACTTGCAGGGCAAGAACTGGGCATTTTGTTTTTTCTTTTTCTTTTTTGTTTATTGGTGAGAAGGGGGCCTCCATCTATTGGTGGGGAGCAGCACCTGCTGGAAAACGGGTCCAGCGTCCCATATACAGCAAAAGTCTGGGGTTGTCTGAGGGAAATAAGGATGAGACCTGTCAGCATTGATTACCCTGGGACCCAGGGGATTAATTGAGCAGGCATAATAAAAGAAAGCTTATGCATTGGAAGAAGTGCCGAAAAACCCACATCTTATTTATCACATCTACCGCTACTTGCTGGGGTTCAGCAGCATTATGTAGTGACGGACCAATTCCAACTCGGGTCCAGCGTCCCATATATAGCAAAAGTCGGGGGTTGTCCGAGGGAAATAAGAATGAGACCGGTCAGCATTGATTACCCTGGGACCCAGGGGATTAATTGAGCAGGCATAATAAAAGAAAAGCTTACGCATTGGAAGGAGAAGTGCCGAAAAACCCACATCTTATTTATCACATCTACCGCTACTTGCTGGGGTTCAGCCGCATTACATAGCGACGGACCAATTCCAACTTGGTCAAGACGGGCTCAAGTCGGATGGTAATTGGGGGGTAAGAGGTGAGTTCCGTCCTCCGGGGGGTGACCAGAGGTGAATGGTACCTCCCTACCCGGCCCTACCTTGGACGGACCCCCCTTGCTCCCTGCCATACCAGCTCAGTTTCATCAATGTGTGACAGGGAAGGGGGAATAGGTCTGGGAAGTCAAAGGGAGGGGAGGGGGGATAGAGGTGTTGTTAGAGATCGTTGTGCAGTCATTGAACCATAGTCGATGGTTATTCTGTGAGGATTCCAGTCTTTGATTATCATCCAGCAGCCAGCCCTCCCATTGGACTCTTGCTATACTTCCCCCCTGTTCCCCTCCGAGCCAATCCATGAAGAGTTCATTCAGATGGTGAGTAATTTCCAATTTTTTGGAAAGAGTTTGATTGACTGTACCACCAACAGCCAAGAAGGTTAGCCTCCACAAACTAACTGTCGGATCCACCTATAAAATGCTTATACCCAGGAGGCCCCTGAGAGATATGATAAACGACAGATGGGCGAAACACCTTTATGTGGACCGCTCTCTCCTCACGCCGGTCCCCTGGTTTCAAGAACGAAAAGCAAAACCGGCCAACATCACCTCGCTGCAGAGGCAGATTGCCCATGTCTGCCTCCCGACTATGAACTGGCTGATTGACCACACAAACCTGGAGCAGAAAGGACAGGCCCTGCCTTGGTGTCCACGACGCCTGCAGGCCTTCCCCATAAGGAAGAGAGTAGAAACCATTAAACATGTGTTCATGCAATGCCCTACGGCACAACTGACATGGCGCTGGTCGGATAGGATATGGAGAAAAATGATCTCCGACCCGCTATGGCCGTGGTCATGGCGGGCCATCCTCACAGGATTTTGGCCACAGGCCCATGAGGCATCTGACTTTGTGGAAAACATGTTCAAATTGGGTCGGAGAGCAATCCTATAGGGGCTCTGGTGGTAAAGGTGCATCCTGGTGATGGAAGGGGTGCGAGTAGAAGGGCTGGAGGTAACCGAACAGCTCCAACAGCAACTTAATACGGCAATCACGAGGAGATGGCAGGCGCTGAAATCTCAATTGGATCTCCTCCGAAAGAACAAAGACATCAAGCGTGCAATCTCCTCCTTCTGCAAAGACTGGCTAGGAGGGGAGAGAGGAGGATGGATAGCGAAAGTAGAATAGGGGGGGGATAAGGACAATGTGCAGCCATGGGAACTAGTGGAGTGCAGGGACGACGCCTAATTCTTAATGATTGGACGATTGTAGAACCCACTTTTCAGGCAATAGCGGACTGACAAACCGATTTGCAGAAAGCAGCAGCGGATGGGTACCTTCTCTCCTTCCTTTTTCCTTTTTTCCCTTTCCCTTTCTCTTTTCCCTTCTTTTTTGCCCCTCTTTTTTTTCTTTCTTTTCTTTTTTCAATGGTTCTCCAAGTACCCACCCGACCCTTCCTCCGTTAGGGCGTAAGGGGCGCTTCGACCCCTAACCCTCACAACATTCACACACCCAAACTGCAGAGTTTCCCAGTCTCCAGTGCCCCTCCGAAGAAGGAACATTACTCTTGCAGCAAAAACACCAATACAGCGCTGGAGAAACAGGACAGACTCTCTGGAACACCTGCAGCACAGTTAACCCCTCAGCCACTGGGGCAGTCAATGCTGACAGCCAGGACGTTAAGTACTTGTGACTTCCTCTTGTTTTACAATGCAAAAAGGCGGGGGGGCAGACAATGGAGAGCGGGGAGAGGGAAGTAAGGATAAGGAGTAGAGACTAGGAAGAGGATCTGATCCAGACTTTAGGTAAAGCCAGGATTGGGGAAAAAAAGAGTATGAGGGGCGCTGGTCCCGTTTTCCAGCAGGTGGTACTCCCCCCCAAAAAAAACATTCCTGCTTTTCAAATGGCTAGTGGGCAGTGAGGTGGAATAGCCTGGAAGGCGGGCCGGGGTTCAGACAGGTACCACTGGTGCCCCCCAGTGGCCCTGCAGACCCTAGCCCGGGGCCTTAGTTTTCAGGAAGATAGGATAGATGGGAAGCTGGACCCGGTTTTCAGCACAGGAGATACCTTAACTATCTTCTTATTGTTCTACGCTGGACCCGGTTTCCAGCAGGTGATGCTCCCCACCAATAGACGGAGCCTGCCCGGGAGTGCTAGCGGTGTCTGCTCATATCAGCACCCCTAGCACCACCCAGGGAGTGTTGTATACCAATGGAAGTACTGAGGCCATTCCCCAGCTTCAGCTGAATGATGGCTGGAAACGGGTCCAAGACTCCAGGGTCCTTTAGCCTTTGATCATTTAATGTCATCCCAACCACCTATCAAACCCACCTTGTCCACTCCAGCAAGACTCACTACGTTGGAGCCACCATCTCCAATGCTGCTATGCCATAGACCCAGTCTCCATGTGGCCATCATCCAAGGAGAAAAGCAACTCCACCTTGCTCCAACTCCAGGCGCTAACAACCCACCTCCCAGATTCTAAATCCTCCTGGCATCTTAACATAAACTGCACCATGGGTGATCTTCAATAACGGTTCTACTGGCCTTATCTTTGTCGTAAGTACCATTAAATTTTGCTGTCTTACGACGTGTGCCAGTGGTCCAGACCAACCAACCAACCACCCTCCTTTTGGCCATTCGTGGCCCATTCCAGTTCCAGAGCCGCATCATACATCCATAGCCATGGACATGGCTCGTCCATCTGCTCGGAGCTGACTCAGTTTCAAATTCGCAGGAATAACAGTCCACTGCAAGCTTGGGCGAAGACCAGTTCGAAACTGCAAGAAAAACAGTAAACTGCACTTTCGACGGCCTACCGTTTTTTTTTGCGTCTGCCACAGCCGAGCTGTCTAGGCCGAGTCTCTCCAAGGAAGCTACCGTCTTCCCCCAAACACAATGCACCCTCACCTTGGCTGTACTGGACCGGAAATATAGCTTGTATACGTTCATTTTCAGGGTGCGTTATGTTTGGGGGAAGACGGTAGTATCCCAGGCGGCATTTTCAGCTGGTGTGGGAGTGGTCCGATTTCAGTTGTAGCGACTTTGGCGGTGCTACGAAATCGTTCTGACAGTTTTTTCTGTTTTTCTTTTTTTTCTTGTTGTTGAAGTTCGTGTTTTTTTTTTTTTTGTGACGCTCGTTTGTATCATGCCATGTTCTAGAATTCAGTTACCGAAGGCGAGGTCCCACTCGCAAAGAGGATTGGATTGAATGCCTGCATCTGGACGTCTTTGTAGGAAAGGTGCAGAAAATCAAGATTGAACACGTCCATTTGGTAGTGGGACCTCGACCCCAATCCAGCAGTGGAGGGCCGGGATCCACCAGTTACCACATGCACAGGAGACCAAAAAAATGTAGTCAGGGGGAGGTCGCCCTGGATCTGAGACAGGACCTGCAACAGATACGCATGCATCGATACACAAAGCAAGGAGTCATTCGCCGTGACCTCCTCCTCAATGGCTTCCCTCTTAGAAACCTGCGTCTTGATCCCTTGTTATGGTCATGGAAAACACAGTCGGGCACCAGAATGTTTTTCCACCAGTACATATCAACGTTTGGTAGAAGACAACTTCTAAAGTCCAATGCCCTTCCAACGGTGGCTGCAACGGCGCTCAGCAGGCATACGGCAAGCAGTCAACCAGCGACCAGCCAAGGCCTGCGAAGGTTGTGGGATCAGCTCCCGGACCTCCCCTCACAGAAGCTGGCGGGAGTGCTCTGGCTGCTGTCTCACTCAGCCATTCGATGCGCAGAATGGCTGTACGAAAGGGGCATGGAGTTGGAAACGAAACGTAGAAGATGCGGAAGAATCCACGAGGAGACACTGGTCCATCTGTTCTGGGAATGCCCAGCTTCCAAGCGGGTCTGGCAATGGTGGGAGAGGTACTGGCACCGTTTCGTGGGCACGTTCCTAATCTGGGATGAGGCCTGGGTAATGTACGGTACCATACCAATGACATGGTTCAAGCGTACGGGCAGGGGATACGTGGCTCAGGTTATTCGAGCCGTCATCATCTGGGTTCTCTGGGAAGACAGGAACACTATCATCTTTAAGGAACAGTGGTCCAGTGACTCAACGCTTATCAAAAGGATAAAGTCCTGGATCCGCACTCTGATCAGGGTGGACTGGGTCCGGAAGGCAGTTAGAGGTCGCACATCCAGAGGAAGACACTGGTTCCTGGTTACATGGGCTCGGGACAACCAATTAGCGGCAATCACACATGGGGGCAAGTTGGTCATCACTCCCTGGCTGTACGCCCAGGAATAGTCTGGAATGCATTTACTGATGAACCAGGGCACTCAGTTCCAGTGGGAAGGTACAGTAGCCTGCACAGGGGAATTGGAGGGTGGAGAGTGTTGGTATGATCTGGGGGAACTAGCTTCCACTCGGTCGTATTAGACGGAGTACCGGGCCGCAGATAGACCCGCATTAAGAATAGACTGCTCCTAGTAGATGTTAAAATGTGTAGTCGTGTGTAGGAGTTGGTTAGAGTGGTCTTTCCTTTTCTCCCTTTCTTTCCCTCTATCCCCTCCTACTCTCTGGACTACTTGCTTGACCTACTAGGCATTGTTAGGTAGTACTGAGCCGTGAGATGGGGCTTGGCTCACCCTCAGATTGAAAGATAATGTGCAAAGATGGTTTCTTGCCTGTGACGGATCAGTGGTCCATCTGGAACTTTTCAGCTAAACCGGCTGAGGCTGCCGGGATAACTCCAGGTAGAATTGTGAGGTCCCCGGGCTCGATTACCAGAGATTGAAATTGATGTGCTACTTCCGGTGGCAGCACCTTCAACTGTAGATCGTTCATCCTCCAGCGGCTAGATAGCACGGATGAAGTCGGAGTTGGCCGTGGTTGAAAAACTTCTTTTGTTTTTTTGTTTTTTTCTGAAAACTTTCACTTGCTGCGAGGAGGGAACCTCGCACAATGACTATCCTGCCGTCAAATCCGGGAATCTCCGGTGTGACATGCATCCTTCACACTGTCACAACTACCTTAGGTAAGAACGGCCGGAGCTGTATCTAGATAGATTCGTTTTGCGACCTTTTTTTTTTTTTTTTTTTGTTCAACTTCGTGTATCTTGCCATGCTCCAACGGCTGAGTCATTCAGCAAATGCAACTGTGTAGGTCCTGTCTCCACGCGCCGGCCACCACAGGGGTCCAAAGGGAAGAACAAAGTTTCTTCCCTGACGGCCGCTTCATGCGGCCCTAACTCACCGGAATGTGCTGTTCGATCTTTTTCCTCTGCTCCCTGCCCTCCCCTTTCAGACTTCATTCCAACCCAGCCGGCCTAGACATCTCGGCCGTGGCCCAGCCATGGGCGTGGCCAAGACATCTCTGCCATGGCCCAGCCGTGGGTGTGGCCTAGAAAGTGCGGCCGTGGCATAAGCAGGCGCAAAACAACAACAACAACAACAACAACAACAACAACAACAACAACAACAACAAAACAAAACCAAACAAAAAACACGACTGCCACCTCCCGTTTTTGCCAATTACCGAACCGGTAGGCCGTCGAACGCGCAGTTTACTGTTTTTCTTGCAGTTTTGAACTGGTCTTCGCCCAAGATTGCAGTGGACTGTTATTCCTGCGAATTTGAAACTGTGCAGCAGTCACCCGCACAGTTATTTCAATGGTATTTCTCCACTGTACTAAACCGTCTGACCAGGGCGACGCTAGTAGGCTACTAAAGGATTGGTGAAGGCTTCCTCTCCCTGACAGACCACCGCCTACTAGGTGGGAGGAAGTCGCTCGCCGTCCGTTGGTTGGCAATCGCTAGATGACCGATCAGGGGGGGACGGTGCTCTTCAGCTCGGGAGAGTCTTGGGAATCCTGGGTCCGGAGGGGGGTCGCCAGACTCTAGAGTGGGGCACCTATGGGACAGTGCGGGAAAGGGACTGGGTAACGGAACAGCAGCTCAGAGAGGAACTGGCACTGTGACATTGCCATAAGATAGGAAGTTGGAGGAAATCCTTTTCTCCCTTCCCTTAGAGCGGGTGCGGATTCTACGGCGGGACCCGGCTCTTCGGAAAGGGGATTGGCTGGTGTTCAATGCAGATGAGACTCGGGTCGGTAATGTGCTAGAGTTTGGACAGAGAGAGGTGCTGGTGAACATGTTCTACAAAACCCGGCAGAACCATCTGGTCAGACGCTCCCGAGACGAAGTTTTCTGGTTAGCGAAGGAATGGGTATACAAAGTGAGAGTCCTGCACAAAGGAGACTCTTGGGTGGCATTCAGGACGGAACTGCCTATCCAAGAGTTCCCCCTCGACCCTGGGGAGTGGAGATGGAGAATCCCCTAGAACGACGCCCAACCAAAATTCATATACCTGCATACCCTGAGAGTGAAAGCGACCTACCAACTGTTGAGGACCAGACTTAACCTGCGTGATCGGATAACTGATCAATGGGCGAGGCACCTAAACGTACCAGAGGAACTCCTCAGACCAGCGAGATGGTTTAAGGAGGTCAAGAGCAGACTAGCTAAGGTGACCTCACTGCAGTGGCAGATAGTGCACCGCTGTCTACCCACGAGGCATGGCTCATTGATCATTCACACTTCGAACAGAAGGGGCCGGCACTGCCTTGGTGCCCGGCCTATATAGATGGTATTCCCTCCCGAAAACTAAATGAAAGAATTGAACACCTATTTCTGCAATGTCCGTTGTCAGTCCTTACATGGCGATGGTGGACTCCGGTTGTTATACTTTTGGAATTTGATACCGAATGGCCGTGGGAAGGGAGAGCCTTGCTGTGTGGGCACTGGACAGCTCAAGCCACAACCTCCACCAGAAATCTGTTCAAAAATAGGAAGAAAGGCGGAGCTGTGGGCCATTTGGTGGCGCCGCTGTACCCTGGTGATGGAGGGGGCTCACGTTGGGGGCCCGGGGTTGAGTAGCGCGAAGTTTTTCAACTGGGGAAATGCACATGAGGTCATGCCCTCCTGCACATGCACGTGATGGGTGTGGATGTATGGGGTGATGTTCAGTGCCTACTACATAAACCTCATAAATGCTTCTTACTAGTCTCATTGCTCCGTTCGGCGAAACATGTCCTTCAAGGCTTTTTGAACTTTCCCGAAGTTGGGACGACGCCTTAGCAAATCCGCTAGACCATTCAGAAATTGAAGGCAGACTGTTCGATATACGCAATACAGTAAACAAGTGTGCTGCGACGGTCCCCTGCAGGCTATAGAGGGTACCTGCGCACTGATTAGTCAGAGATGTTGTAGTGTTTTCAAGGTGCTTACATAGTAATTTGGTGCTGTACTCAGAGGATTTTTCTTTTCTGTTTTGTTCGTTGGTAGAAGAAAGATAGTCTTGTGCCACCAATTTCAGAGCCACTCGTGAACTCTAGTCTTTCTCAGGAACATGGATGCGCTACTTTTTCTCGAACTAGTGGTGTAAAGGAGAGCCGTCAGATCGCTCAGTTGCTTTCCCCGTTGTATCAAACTTGTATGCCTGTTTTCCAATCCCTGGTGTGATTTCACATGCTGAATCTGCTGTATTTTTTCGGTCTAGCTGATTCTTCCTTCTGGCTTCCTTCTTGTTTAATCCTGGTGGTGCTCTTGTTTCATCCACTATCTGTTAATTCTGAGCCGTGTAGCACCGCGTTCGCCTTCGCCGGAGAATGTGTTTCTCTGATGAATGCAAATGCTCTCGAAAATCAAGCGAACGTGAATTTTTTTCTCTAGGGGTGCCGAGAGCATTACCCTTCCTCCTCTGGATCCCTTGGCTTTCTCCCCCTCCATTACTCTCCTTGTCCTCGTGCACCTATTTTCCTCCTCCTCCTCCATAACCGTTATTGTCCTCGGAGTCCTCATCTACACCCTCCTCCCATCTCCATACACTCCCACATCTGCGTCTCTCTTGTGTGAGTGTGTGCGTGTGTGTGTGTGTGAGAGAGAGAGAGAGGTGTCTTTCCTCCAAGCACATCACACACTGATAATGAATGTATACAAGCTATCTTTCCGATTTGGTACAACCATAATCAGGAGGTGTGTTGTGTTCCCGGAGGAGACTCCCTTTCTCTCCCTCCATCCATCACCGGCTTTCCCAAACACAAAACACCCTCGTGATGGCTGTACTAGACTGGAAAGATCGCTTGCATACATTCGTTATCAGGATGCTTTGTGTTTGTGGGGAAGTCAGTAGCGTGCGCACTACCATCTTCCCCATGAACACAAAACACCCTGATAACAGCAATCTTTCTGGTCCGATACAGCCATAATGAGGGTGCACTGGTGCAGTGTGGTTGGGCCCTTTGGGGGAAGACTCTCTCTCTCTCTCTCTCTCTCTCTCTCTCTCTCTCTCTCTCTCTCTCTCTCTCTCTCTCTCTCTCTCTCTCTCCAATTTTTTTATTTTTATTTATTTTTCCCACTGGGTTAGTGTGTAGGGTGTGTCGGTCAGGCACCGTCGATTTGGCTGGAAATCACCGGTGACGAGTTTTCGTGAATTAGGTGGTTTTTTGTTTTCCTTTGTTTCCGGGGTCCCAAGCGTGCTAAGATCTTGGCATGTTTTTTTTTTCGTGCCAAGATTGTGGGTAGTCTTGTTCATGGCGGAGGCAAGGATGAAAGACATTTGAGCAAGGGCTTGATCATGACGTCGTAGTGGGTGGGGGTATACCTCTCTGGACCATGACTGTGGTGGGAGGGTTCTTCGATCCCCTCACCCTCCAGCCACTGCTGCATGGAATGGCTATTGCTTTCGCCAATACAAGAATTGCTGTCAGAGAATGGAGCAGCGTGCACTGCGGCGCATTTCAAGGCAGCCTCAGACGATTGTTGATGAATATGGCATGTTTAGTAGTTTACCTACTCACATGCAGTCGTCATATTACAGACCAAGCACCACTTCAGTTACGGTGATTGCCACATCCGGCGCCAGGCAATCATACCCTGACGTCTGACACATCTCGTGAACCAGAAACAATGGGCGTCACTGCACTACTCTCCAAATGTGCAAAATGAGAATGAATCTTCCGCTAGAACGTGGAAAGATACACCACCATATTTTTTGTCTGTTGTGCATGTGGAGAGTAGTGCAGCGAGGCCCAATGTGTGGGAGGAGCACTTATCTCTTCTTTTTCGTTTGAGGGCATACCACATGCGTGTCGGAACCACTCGTTCAATCCTCATTAATCCTGAAGTTAGTTTCACAAATATCCAAAACATGGTTGTGGCTCATTCCCTTAAGTTTCTTCAAATTATCTTGCCATATATTCCTGTTCAAAGTATGCTAAGAAAAAAGATGTTGCTTTACTCACACGGCGACCCCAAATCCACAAAACATGTGGATTTGGGAAGGGCCGATTTGAGGTTTTGGGCATGGTTCACGTCACACTGCTGCACCTTTTCAGATGGATCAAGGTCGCGGTCGTCTGGAGAAATGGGGATTTGGTACTTGGCTGGTCACACGGCGCCATCCAGAAATTGTGCAAGAACTTTTGTGAACGAGTTTTTGCCAATTTTTGAAGAAAATACGAAAAATGGAATAAGGCATTTGCGGTCACCTGCAGAGGTGACCGCAACCCCGCGGCTTCCCAGGCCGCTGACAAACGGGCACAGGAATAGTACATTTGCGAAATTTGGAGATCCCGGCCTTTTCCTGTTTTTTTTTTGGGATTTTGGGAATATAGGTCCCCGTGTGAGTATGCCCTGAGATTGTTTTTCGTTTTTGTTTTCCCTATTTCACACTGCCACCCACCCATCCCCCGCCTGTCCCACACATGTCGCACTAACCCAAACACACGTGGCTAGTGGGTTTCCCCCCCCTGGTGCAGACCAAAGATTTCCCCAGTTGTCTTTTTTCCCCTTGTCTAAACGTACCGGTTATTGCTGTCAGGATGTGCCTCACCACCTCCACCCCCATGGTACAGAAAATGCACTTGTGGGGCCGCAGCACACAGGTACATTCTTATTTTTGGGTTTGATGGATCGCGGATCAGATATTACACTTATTTTAACCCCTTCCCCCCACCCCCCAAAAAAAAGTAAGGCTGAGAAAACAGTGTGCAGGTACGTTTTGACAGGGCTACGTAGTGTGGACACTGTATCATAAGCCAGGTATTTTTTTTGGTGGGGGACGATGTCTGATCTGTGGCACCTATACGCCAGTGCAAAGAAGAAAAAGAAAATTGAAAAAAATCGGTTTAAAATTTAAATCACATTATCTTACTAGACAGTGGCCACTACACCGCATGATAAGAAGAAAAAAATTCAAAAAAATCAAAGTCACATAGACAGTGGCCAGTGGCCACTACAACGCATGATAACGCTACACTCCATGACCTTTTTTTTTGGGGAGGGGGGGGGCAACTCTTTTGTAAGGGCAACGATTTATCAATGGCAGCCGTCGACGGGCCCGGCCTCCGAATTCTTCGGGGACTGGCGTTTTCCCTCATTTCTGAAGCGGCAAAGGGAAAAAAAAAAAAAAAAATACTGCAGAAGTTTTTTACGTGAAAAGGGAAATTGTATTATGAGGTCATTGGCTGGACTTTTTTTTTCAATTAATGACAACAAACACATGATCACTTTCATGTCAGACCTATCAGTTGCGGACAACACATTGCATGTACACATCATCGGTATTGCCATCCCTGTCAGGATCTCCGTCACCATTGATTGATGAATGACAGTTTTTTTTCTTTTTTCTTTTTGTTTTTCGGAGTATCTTCGGTCGGGGGATTGATGAGTAATCTACTGGCAAACATTAAAAGAAAAAGAATTAGATTTCTTTTGGTATGAATAAAGGGCTATAACTCCTATCATTACGATATGATCATTAAGGTGTGGAGTTCTGAACTCGAGATCTGTTAATCAACAGGCCGGCGGCGTGGAAGTGTGCGCCAAGCGTTGCTGAACTGCCAGCAGCGCAGTTTTTTCCTTTCTTGGCTGGCACTGCCAGCCATTGTGGTCTGATATCCCGGAGCCTCCGAAATTTCTGTAGGCGATGAAATGACAACTCCACAAGGCTGGGGCCGTGTACTGGCGGTCCACAAAGCTGGGGTCGTGTACTGGCAGTCTGCAAGGCTGGGGCCATGTACTGGCTGTCCAAAAGGCTGGGTCCGTGTACTGGAGGTTTAAACCTTGAGTACTTCTGATGCTGTTTTTTATTTGGGGAAACTGCTTGTGGGTCACCTTTTTAGTTCAGAATGGCAAGAGAAACACGGCGTCGCGAAATTGATGTCGTTGGAGTTTTCTTAAAAAGCTGAGAAAACATTACCTGGCAGGCGTATGAGGGCCTCAGTTCGTATTCAGCAAATTTTGTTTTCTCTGTTTTTTCCTCCCTGGTGTGATGGCGAGATACAGCACCACATGGAGCCAGAGACATAGGGGAGCTGCCTCCTCTTTGCCACGAGAATCCGGGGGGAGGGAATCTAACAACTGAAAGAAGAAAAGGGGGAAAAAAAAAAGGAAGGAAAAAAAAAAAAAAAAAATCACTTTAAACAGGTACAGGCCGCCCGTAGAAATGGGTGCCTGTCATGAACTCTGGGAGCTGGAGCTCCCAGCTTCTCAAGTAAGCGCAACGGGGTGCCCTTTTTTTTTTTTTTTTTTTTTTTTTTTTTTTTTGTGCAGGGGCCATGCTAATCTTCTCTGTATCGTTCCAATTTTAACGGATGTCCCGGAGAACAACCGGGTGCCCTTTTTAATCGCCCTTTTTTTCCTTTTTTCCCTGTCTGTTGATTTCCTGCCAACGGTGGTTTCTCATTTCTAGTGCCTTCGCGCCCACTCACGGGCTGGAGTCTGATGCCATGGAATCAAAGGGAAACTGAAAGTAAAAATTAGGACCCTTTCTTGATTTATGCCCGTCATCCTTGTGCAGGGGCCATGCCGATTTTGGTGCAGCTATTTTCGGCCGCACGATCTGACAATCGTACGGTGGCGGTCTTGGCTGGCCTTTCTTTTTTTTTGCCTCGAGGCCTGGGCCAAGATGTCTAGCTACAGCCGGGCTGGGCCATGGCCGAGATGTCTAGGCCACGACTGGGCTGGGCCATGGCCAAGATGTCTAGACTACAGTGAGCCTGGGCCATGGCTGAGATGTCTAGGCTACGGTCGGGCTGGGTCACGGCCGAGATGTTGAGGCCACAGCCGCGATGCCTAGGCCGTGCGTGAAAAAAAAAAAAGAAAAAAAAAAGAACCGTCCGGAAAATGACAAATGCGGCTATTTCAATCAGGCCTGATGTCTCAAACGCCGCCCAATGTTATTTTTGACTTCTTGGACTGCGGCGGGGGTAGGCCTGCCGACAAGTGTCTTTTTTGCCTATTGGAAAAGTGGGTTGTGACCCAAAACCTGAGCTATATTATTCGCTCAATTTCACCTTTCACTATCTACCCAAGACTCCTGAGCACATACAGGGGACCTCTGAAAGCATAGCTACCTCTCACAATTAAGGGGATGCATGATGCCCCCCGCTCTAATCGGCAGTGGGCAGGGAGTAAGGTGGGGCTGCCGGTGGAGGGGGGGAGGGGGCGCGCGGCTAACACAAAGACTTGAGCATTTTGCCAGTCGCGGCACCTCCCATTTACTTCCCCCACCCCCCATCGAGTAGCAGCAGTGACTATCGCCAACACTCTCCCAAACACCACAACCCACTCACACTCACACTCACACCCATGTCCGCGGTTAACACAAAGACTGAGCATTTTGCCAGTCGCTGCACCTCCCATTTACTTCCCCCACCCCCCATCGAGTAGCAGCAGTGGCTATCACCAACACTCTCCCACACACCACAACCCACTCACACTCACACTCACACTCACACCCATGTTGGCCATAGACCCCACTAATACCGGTCAGGCGTATCAAGCGGGCTATCGCAGTCGATTGGCACTAACTGCGCCGCAGGCGGTCGTGGGGCTCTGAGTCGACCCCACAACCTCGTGAATGGCACTTGCATGCCTAACCAACTGATCTAGGCTGCGGGATCTGACGCTGTTTTTCCCGATACTAGTAACAAAAACAAACCGGCGTGGGTCACAATTTTTTTTTCTTTCCACCTGGCACTGCCATTTCAGTTCAGTAGACCAAGCCCTGAAGGACGCGGTGTGTTTACGGACGCGTCAGAAAAAGTGGCTGGTAAAAGTACTTGTGGTTTGAGGGAAAATTCTAAATTGTGAATAAGCCCCACTTTGTTTTCGCACTTGCGCCTAAACCCACAAGAAGAGCTTATGACATGTGAACTTGTGTGAAAGTCCCACCGCAAGGTGAGCGAAATTTTCAATATGCCAGACTGCTCAGCAGGCCAGCCAGGACTGTGGCCAAGGGGCAAATGTGCCATTCTCAGCATTCTGGCCATTGGCTTGTGTAGATGTTCTTTCGTAGGGTTCTGCCGAAGCCTTGTGCCAGAACATATGAACATGGGGTAACTTCCTTAGAGTCACAAAAACGAGTTATAATTGCACTATGGAGCAAGATACCCTTTGCAATTGCGCACTTCGGGCACCAGGTGTGCCCTGGGTTCTGTTAGGGGGGGGGAAAAGGTGGCCATAGCCCACAATGGTGAAGGACAACGACACTCACAGGGAACGGGACATAGCGGACCTCAAGAGCTATAGCTTGTGGCCACATGTCCTCAGTATGTGGAGGGATATCCCGTTTCCCCATTCACAGGAACCCGAGGAATTGGGAGGGAATACTTGAGCAGCTCCTCTTACTAGGTGATAGACACATCATAGATGAAGCAAGGGGGGTGCTGAAATCTCAGCAAACGTCTAAGAAACAGTGGGTTAAACCATCATTGCTTGGCCCATGCATTGTGTAATCCGAATACGAGACTCGAACACACAACCAACGGCTCGGCAGGCAAACACCTACCCATAAGGCTAAGTAGGCTGGGGTGAAAGCGAAGCCCCAAGATGAGCACTTCACCCCACCCCAGCACAGAGATCCCGCGACACGGTGTACCCAACCACACTCACTCCTACGCAGCCACACTGCACATAGTACAATCTCTACGGCGGTGACTGCGCGTGTAATCCGAATAAATAGAGTACAAACATTTCTAGTCGGATGAATATGGGCGCTTCCGCAGTAGCCTGTTCATTCATCAGTGTCGTGGCTGGTAACGCACTGCGACTTTGGGAGGTACTGGTGGTTTAAGAAGGGGTTCCTGGGAGCAGCTGGACGGCAACTGGAAAAGTCCGAAGAAGCGTTGACAAACACTCCACAATCTATTGAAGTTCAGGAAGGCTGTCTTGTCTCAGATAATATCCTGATCCAATGGACTACAACCCTAGGAAGATCCCTTTAAAATTGGACTGGGGATCGGGGCAGCTTTCTTGACAGCTGGGAGATGTCAAAAAGATAATAGTGAAACCTATGGCGCAGTCAGGGTTAGGAACTTAGGGTATCGAAAATGCATCTGGACCATGGTTTCGTTAGTCCAGTCAGGTCCAAAGTTTGAAATGCTGTCGCAGCTAGGGTTGGCAGTTCAGTCATGGTTTGGAACTTGGGTTGGCAGTTCAGTCACGGTTGTGAGTTTCAGTTTAGCAGTCTGGTTGCAGTCCGATTTCCTCGTTTTTTGAAACTAGGGCTGCGACTGGACTGCTAAGTTAAACCACCAGTACTTGGCCCAGCTATTGGCCGTGGAAAAAAAAAGAGTAGAAACGTTGCTAGTCGGATGAATTTGGCCGCTCCTGTAGTAGCCCGTACGTTTCCTAAAATTGTGGCGCGTTAACGGGCATGACTTTAGGAAGTACTGGTGGTTTAACTGAGAGTGCCAAAGGTGACTGAAGTGCCAACACAAAACTTCCAAGTGACTCAACTGCACGTCAAACGCGGGTCGTGACTGGAAGTGCTAACACATGTTTGGAATGTGGTGACAAACACAAAACTTCCAAGTGACTCAACTGCTCGTCAATTGTGGGTCGTGACTGGAAGTGTCATATCCATGTTTGGAATGTGTTTACAAACGGTTTTTGTGACTGTCGTATACTTGCCCTAGTATAATAATATTATTACCAGGAAGAAGATGACACGAGTTTTAATGTCATGGCGCTGTCCCCATCCTCCCTACTTCTCCTCAGCACATCACGCCAAGGATTCCCAATCCTTCTACTCATACGCCACTCGGATTGAGGATGAAAACTGCTTATTCACCCATTGCAGGTACTGAGCCGTACGGGATTAGTATCCCATTCCAGTTCCGTTGAGTACCTCCGTCAGAAGGTGAAATCCAGGGTGCATTGTCATTTTGGATAAGTCACCCTTCCCATGACTCCCATCCTGCACAGTCAGCCCATACATCCTAGAGACCAAATCAGTGATTTTATCCCACGGAAGACTTCCCCTCAATTTCCTCTAACGACGCCCTGCAATCAGGCGGTCACTGGGATAAGTAAGCTTCGAATCCACAGTTTCTCACTGAATGTAAGGATATTTGAGACGACCATCCCTAGATCATTCGAGTTCGCCGTGATCCGTTGGATTGTATTGGGGACGGTCGTGAACTTCGCCGTCTTAGGGCGGAGAGAGGCAAAGTCCTTGAACGTTCGAGGTCGCCGTCTTAGGCCCGAAAGATGCAAAGTCCTTGAACGTCCAAAGTCGCGAATGGAGGGGACAGGTCGCACTTCCCCTGTTTTTCTTTTGCAACCCACAGGTCCAATCTCGAGGTTTTACTTGGTCGAAAGTAAGAGGGTGCGGGGAAATGGCTGGGCAGGATGGAGAGTCAGTGGACAAAGCTTACTTGGTGGTTAGCCAGACGTGTAGCAGAGACGAAGTGCGGATGCGCAACAAGAATTATGAGACAGCAATGAAGATTGCACTCAACAGCTGCCTGCTCGGCCGGGCAGGTCGTACCACTTGGTTGGATGGGAGACACGGGACGCCGAGGTGGCTGCCTCCAGTCAAAATGCCAAATTATGGATGAATGTCCAGAATTATGAAATTTGCCCACCAAATGAATGTCTTTTGTACTCTATACCGAATGCTGCTGGGTTTTGTTTCTTTAGGTCCTTTTTGGTCTCTGTGCTTTTTTTCTTTGCCTCATTGAACTATGCTCAATACTATTAATTTTGATTGGGGTAAGTTACAGTAGGGTTACAAAACCGATTTATAATTGCACTATGGGGCGAGATACAGTTTGCAATTGCACTTTGGGCACCTCACCTGGCCAGAAAGCTGGGTTGCATTTTGAAACTGTATCTTGGCCCATAGGGCTAGTGCAATTATAACTCGTTTTTGTGACTCCCGCGTGTTCCCTTATTTGATTTCTTCCACTGTTTTCTGGGTGGGCATCAGGGGTTAGCTCATGGGGCCGGTACGCTAATGGTCATTCCTGGTGTCCGAAGTGCCGGTGCAACAAGTCTTGGCTGGTGTGGCTGAGCCAGGGCTGGGTGGGTTGTCTTGGCTGGTGTGGCTGCAGCCAGGGCTGGGTGGGTAACCGTTGTCTTGGCTGTCATCCGAATAGAATGACATGTCATTATCGCTGTATCTTGACCGAGAGTTGCCCCAAATATAGCTGTTGTGACTGGGTGTTCTATTCGGGTGAGGATGGTAGTGCTGGTGCCAGGGGCGGCATCTAGCCGATCCGTTGGAGGTTCTCAATGTACCTCAGGACAGGGGGAGTGGGTGGTGCACTAGGGGGGAAATGAGGATGGGTGGAGGGGCCTCCTGAGCAATAAAATGAAATGGGAACCGGAAGCTTCAGGGATTAGTCAGGGGGAAGGTGTGGGTACTAAATGCTGGCTTAAACCACCAGTACCTCGCCCAGCTAAAAAAACTCCGACGCGGCCGTTAACGCGCCGCATCGGGCGAGGTACCTAGGGACAAACAACCGGAATTCCCAAAAAATGGAAAAAAAAAAWMAACAAAGAAACGTCAACGAAAAAAAACGGGTGCGGCAGGGGGGGGGGGGGGGRGAGAGRGRGAGAGAGAGAGAGAGAGAGAGAGAGAGAGAGAGAGAGAGAGAGAGAGAGAGAGAGAGAGGACGKCGCCACACCAYTCTCGWMATSTCAAAAAGWCAAGGARTGSTCAGTGCATCTGGCCATGTTCTCATGGGAAGTTCATTCTTATTTTGCACATTTCGAGAGTGGTGTGGCGACCCCACTATTTGGCACCAAGTTTGCACACCTAATTCGGCGTCAGACTCTCCGATGCCCTCTCTCTCTCTCTCTCTCTCTCTCTCTCTCTCTCTCTCTCTCTCTCTCTCTCTCTCTCTCTCTCTCTCTCTCTC
>BFEA01000774.1:425856-448695 GCA_003427395.1 Chara braunii
CCCCCCCCCCAAAAAAAAAAAAAAAAAAAAAGTGATCTCTCTTCTGCATGCCCTTTGCCACTTGCCGGCCCTGTTCCACTTCATGTTTTGGCCAGGTGTGTTCTCTTTTCTTTGTTTATAACTGGGAGCAGGGGAGTTCACGTTGTGAGGTGGTATATTTCATCCACCTGTCCATCTCCTGAGTCCTGACCTTTTGGCTGGAAAGTTGATTATCAGCTGTTCTAGCTGTACAAGAGAGGCGAGGTCCCACTAGCAAAGGGGATCGGATTGAATGCCTGCATCTGGACGTGTTTGTGCGAAGGTGCAGACAATTGAGGTTGAACTGCTTTTCTGCATCTCTCCTGAAAACACATCCAAATTCAGGAGCTTAATCCAATCCTCGTTGCGAGTGGGACCTCGCCCCACAAACGAAGATTGTGGCGCACGCTAAATTAATATCCAACTGAAGCCTGCGATGCTTTGCAGGATAATTTAGAAAAAATTGAGCTTTTTGAGCATTTGCGGTGAACATTGCAAACAGGTTCAGAATCTGAATATATATATATAGAATCTGAATATAATGAGCTAAAAGTTGGGAAAAAGAGGGCGGTGTCATGGTTTTGGTTTTAGTTTGAAACTGCGTTTCAGTCACGATTCCAAGAATGTTGTGTGAAACTGAGGAAAATCGTGAATGTATACAACCCAGTTTTAGGGTCGGGTGCGGATGTGTGCTGTATCCCAGGGATGCCAGGGCTGCATTTAAAACTGAAATGGTGACTGCATCCTAGCTACCCGCTAAAAGTTTCCTAGGACCTTCGTCATGATCCCTCCCGCCTCAATTTTATGAACAACCACGACTATGCGACACTCTTCCCAACTTTTTTTTGTTTTTGTTTGTTGTTTTTATTTTTCTCTCACCGCACATATCTTTTAACTGGCGTTCTGCCATGTCATGCATGGAACGTATCTTTCTTTTCAGAACCTGCCACTACTCCTAAGGCTAAGCATAGCTTTCTACCTCTCTTCGGTGAAGGGAGGTTACCTCTCTTGGTGGAGAGGGTCTGTTTGTTGTTTTAAAAACTCTTCCAATCCTTCTTTAGTTCTCTTTTTCTTTTTTTCTTTTTTCTTTTTTTTCTTTTTTTTTTTCTTTTTTTTTTTAACTACACTATGTTCTTCTCTCAAATTCTTTTTTCGCCTTTCACTASCTTCCTACCACTACTCCTAAGACTATATAGAGGGGACCCCTGCAAGCATAGGGCCTCGCAAACGAGGTAATTCATGTTGCCCCCCGCCCCAACAGCGGTAGTCAGAGATGGGGTGGGGCCGCCGGTGGGGGTCCGGCTAACGCAAGGACCAAGCATTTTGCCAGTATCTGCGCCTCCCTTTCTCATCGTCCCCCACCCCTCATCGAGTAGCAGCAGAGGCTATGGCCAACACTCTCCCACACACCGCACACAACCCACTCGCGCTCACACTCACACCCGTGTTGGTCATAGACCCCGCAAATACGGATCAGGGGTATCCAGAGGACTATCACAGTCCATTGGCACTTAAGTGTGCCGCAGGCGGCCATGGGGCTTGAACCCACAACCTCCTGAATGCCACTTGCATGCCTAACCAACTGAGCTAGGCCGCTGGATCTTTTTCTTTTTTTCTAAGTGGTCCACGGTTAAACTTTTTTATTATTGTTTTTGAAATATTAGAAAAGCTAATTCGTTAAGCCCAACCAATTCAATTACCTGTCGAATCTATTGTCATTATAGTATTACGGGGAGCCCCGTAGCAGCCACATCCGTGCTCAAGCCTCCAACGAGGGAACATGCGGGAGCTGCACCCACCAGCAGGTGGGCGATACAGGCCAGGGGTCAGCCGGTCGCATCAGGACCGAGCTTAGCTTCTTCGATGGGCCAGTCAGTGTGCCTCTGGAGCCTCCGTAATTTGTAGGAGAGGCTCAATCGGGTTCTCAACTTGGCTGTCTATATGTACTTAGCGTCCTTGGGGACATCCATTAGAATTGGAAAGATACAGAGAAGATTACCATGCCCCCTGCACAAGGATGACACACATAAATCGAGAAATGGTCCAAATGAAAAAAGAAGAAGAAAAAGAAAAAAAGAATTATTTTAACCTTTTATTAAAAAAAAAGAAGAGTGTGTTGGCCTTGGACACTACTGCTTTTGATCGGGGGTGGGGGACGTTGCAAGCGAGGCCGCTCTTAGACACCTGAGGGATGTTGCAGATGACTCCTGGCCGTCGAGTAACTTTTCACTTTTGACCCCTGAAGTCGGACTCGGAATTGGAGACAACCCTGGGGATTTTAAACCACCAGAACCTGGCCCAGCTATCGGCCGTGGGAAAAAAAAGCGTAGAAAAGTTTCTAGTCGGATGAGTTTGGGCGCTCTCCTGTAGTAGCCCGGACGTTTCCTAAACCACGGTTTGTTTACGGGCACTACTTTAGGAAGTACTTGGCCCAGCTATCGGCCGCGGAAAAAAATATATTACAAATGTTTCTAGTCGGATGAATTTGGGCGCTCCTGTAGTGGCCCAGACGTTTCCTAAAACCGCGGCTTGTTTACGGGCTCCAGGAAGTACTGGTTGAGCTACTCACTAGGATGTATTCATTCCTGCATTTTCTCTGGTTGAGCTACTCACTAGGATGTATTCATTCCTGCATTTTCTCACGGACGCAGGATCCAATTTCCAGCAGGTGTTGCTGGAGCCTTCTCCCTGGGAGTGCTCTTATCACCATCAGCAACACCCCATGCGCACTTGTTTAAGGGGGGGGGAGGGGAGGATGTACTTAAGGGGGGGGGAGGGGAAGGATGTACTCGCACTAAGTTATTGCAGGCTGTAGTCGCACGAAGTTCCTGGCAAGGGATCAAGGGACTTGCTGCACCTTTTTTTTTTTTTTTTTTTTTTTTTGAAAAACAACCCGGGTAATGCTAGCGGTACTGGTTTCTGCAGACACCGCTAGCACTCCGGGGAGGCTCCGTCTATTGGTCGGGAGCAGCACCTGCTGGAAACCGGGTCCAGCGTCCCTGACAATCGGAGAATAAGCATAAGGAATCATGAGGTAGCTTGCTGGAAACCGGGTCCAGCGTCCCATTGCAAAGTGTGCTAACTGATCTGCTCTACCCAAACCCAAGGACGTGAGTTGGAACCCAGCAGGACCACTGGGGGGCACCAGTGAATCTCTGTCTGATCCCAGCCCGCCGTTCGGCTGAAAACTACCACACTACCACACTACCACATTATCCCTAGTATGTCTAAATGCTAGCATTATGAATGTATTGGGAGCATTGCCCTGTCCAAATGCATTCAGAATGTTGGCGATTTACTCGCACTGAGTTACTGCAGGCTGTAGTCGCACGAAGTTCCTGGCACAGGATCGAGGGACTCGCTGCACCACTCGCCAAATGCTAGCATTTTGAATGTATTGGGAGCATTGCCCTGTCCAAATGCATTAATCTTTTGAAAACGAGTGGATGGTCCACTTAAACAACACAATCCGAGTGTACGATCTTCAAAATCATTTTGAAACAAACGATCCATATTGGGAAGAAATGAGAATAAAATACACATCGAAATTCATCCTAAATTAAAATGAAATAATAAATTTGTAGAAAAGCCTATCAGCAAAGGAGTGACTGCGATGTAACAACAAAAACAACAAAAATGCTGTGACAACTCAGAATGTTGGCGATTAGTAAGCAGCTTCAAGGCACAGCAAGCGAAATTAAGCAGGGGGGCAGAGACTCGCCAGGGGCGCGGTCCCACTACAGTCTTCACCCGAATAGACGGCCCGGTCTTTATCACTACATCTGGACTGTAGGTGACCCAAATACAGCTATTATTGGCTATATGTATATTAACCAGGTGTTCTGTTGGGGTGAAGACGGTAGCAAAGAGGATTGGATTAAGTGCATGAAGCTGGATGTGTTTTACGCAGAGATGCAGAAGAGCAGATTAGTTCCTGTTTTCTGCACCTCCCCACAAACACAGCCAGATTCAGGCATTAAATCCATCCCTCTTGCTACAGGTACCTGGCCCCAGCAGGGACTGCTGTGTGACCTTTTTCAGGCTTATTTAGTGCATTCTACAATTTTTAAAAATGCCCTTTCTCCCTAGGCTGTTTTCCGAGGCGCCCGGGCACCCAACTTGTGCCCGGGTACACGCCCGGGTGCCTGGCCGGGCATGACCACGAGGCAGGGTTCGGGCAGCCCCAACGCAAAAAAAAAAAAAAAAAGGAAAGTCAAAAAATTCCGGGAAAAAGGAAATGTTGTGTAGAATCGCAATATAAACAAGTGTTGGCTGAGGGCCACATCAGAATTCCTCACAGAACTGAAGATAAAAAAGAAAATAACCAGATCACACTAAGGCACCCCCCTTTAAACCCCTTTAGCCACTTTAAAACCACCCCCATTCCCCCCCTCTTGACAGCCAACACTCGAAAAAGAAGAAGATTATTATCTGGGCTACCAACCGGCCCGCCCGGGTCACCTTGTTTGACCGGGCAGCGGGGCCGTGCAAGGACCACGGGAAGGGCCCAGAAAAAAAGAAAAAAAAGATTCGAAAAATTGATAAAATCCCAAAAAAAAACTATGTGATGCAGAAAAATAAACTGAATAACTTTTGCCTCAGGGGCCTGGACCCATTAGCTAGGGATTCTACCACTACATTCAGGATTTTGGTCACTTGTGGCCTCGAGTGACGGAGTACGGCCGTCGAATACATCCGGTGACGCAGTACGGCCGTCGAATACATCCGATCTCGACCGCCTGGTAGTTTCGGAGCGGGGACTGTAAAGATGCCCACCTCCGTCCAATGAGATGCGTCGAAAAACAAAGAAAAACAAATTTGGACATCATAGCTCGTGGCTTTGCGTGGGCGGGAAGTCTGGATTTTATGGGCTCGAAAGGGGGGGGGGGGTGATTTCCAGACTTTGTTTTTTTTTTTTTTGGCTTTGAGAAATAGAACTTGAAATGTGAAATTCAAATATTGTGGTGGATCTGACAGGAACGCCTCCGCGTCTGTCGGATGGCCTGTTAGAGGCATCATGAGATACATGGTGATACATGGTGATGAATGTATCCCCATACCCGTAACTTGTTCATCCTCATGGCTGTGTTCGTGAACACATTTTATTGCCACGGTACATCACTATGAATTTGGGTGCACAGCTGTTGTTCTCTGTTTTATGTGCCATTTCAATTCATTTTAAATCAGAAAACGATCCATTCATGCAAAAAAAATCACTTTTGTCTTTTCCAAAAAAACATAAAATTGTGTCACACATCGGACAATACTTCGCTAGAGGGTCCAGGTCCCAGGGCCACATCGAAATTCTCTACAATTGTAAGAAAAAAATGCAAATAATATAATATTTTTTATTTTTATTTTTCTGAGTATGCGTGGCTGGGCAATTGGCTCCGGGCCACTCTAGTAGCCTAGAATCTAGATTATTATTAATTTTGGGGAAAACTTTTGAAATGCCAACTTCGATTTATTTGTGGTGTGCCCGTGTGCCCCTCCGACAGCCGACTTACCCGGTTGTGCCCATGGGGCCTCTGAAGTTTCCTGCAGGCCCCTGTCAGTGAGGGGTCTAACTTTCCAGCATGCCCCTGTCGCCGTTATGAGACTCGCGTCTGTTCCACTGGCCCTGGGAGGGGAGCTACCGGGGCATACTGGAGATTTGGAGCCGGTACCGGTAGGGGCATATTGAACACATTTCAGGCCCAAACAACGCCAGGGGTTTTACGGAAATTTCAGTAGTTTTCAGAGGGGGACGACAGGGTAGTAGGCTGTCAGAGGGGCGTAGCGCAAATAAATGGAAGTCGGCGGGGCATTTCGAAAATCTTCCCTTGCTTTTTTCTTCCAGTGCCCAGGTACCCCGGGCGTCATGCCCGGGTGACCGCCCGGTCATGGAAATCTTCCTAGCTTTTTGTTGGCCATCTGTGGGAATATCTTAAGGCTGTTTAAGAAAAAAAAATCACAAAAAATCTCAAGGCTGTCATAAGCCTTGTGCAGTTATTGTCCTCCCCTCCCCCCCCAAAAAAAAAAAAAGTAAAAAAAAAAAAGTCCTGACATGTCAGCATATCTGTGCTGACACTTTGAGCATCCTGAAACTGGCTACTGTCTTCCCCCGAACACAGCACACCACTCGTCATGAGTGTACAGGACCACAAAGATAGCTGGTATACATTCAGAAAAAATGGAGGTGGAGGTGCATTGCATTCGGGGGGGTTCCTTGCCATTATTACTGATGTCCTTTTTCTTTTTTTTTTAACTGGCGTACTAACTGCGCAATACAATTATTCTTTGGGCTGTTGCTGGACCTGCTTTCTCGTACACTGCTGTCTTCACCCAAATACACCGCCCGGTGATTATAGCTGCATCTAGTCTGAAAATTACCCCGATGATTATAGCTGCAACTAGTCTGAAAGTTACCCCGGTGATTATAGCTGCATCTAGTCTGAAAGTTACCCCGGTGATTATAGCTGCATCTAGTCTGAAAGTTACCCCGGTGNAAAGTTACCCCGGTGATTATAGCTGCATCTAGTCTGAAAGTTACCTCGGTGATTATAGCTGCATCTAGTCTGAAAGTTACCCCGGTGATTATAGCCGCATCTACCGTGTTCACCCGAATAAAACGCCCGGTAATTATCGCTGCATCTGGACTGAAAGTTATGCCAAATGCAGCTATAATAACCGGGCGTTCTATTCGGGTGAAGACGGTAGTCTGAAAGTTACTCCAAAACTGACTGGGTGATCCATTGGGAGGGTGAAGAAGATGGTAAGGTTGTGAGTGTGACAGCTGGTTTGACCAAGCTCTTGGGCCTGAAGCACTACCGCCGGCACCTGCATAGAACGCCCTGTGATTATAGCTGTATTTGGGCAACTTTCAGTCTAGATACAGTGATAATGACCAGCCCTTCTATTTGGGTGAAGATGCTAGGAGTGGAGCGGAGAGCGCTTACGCATCAAGGGCAGAGCCTTGAGACGCGAAGAAGACAAGTGCAGTGCATTGCACAACGCTCAGCAGCCAAGCTGGCTGATCCAAGGCACGAGCATCACCCAAAGTCTTGAACGCATCGATTCCCGTCTTCAGCCAGGGAAGAAGAGAAAGAGAAATAGAAGGAAAAGGAGAGAAAGAAGAGAGAAGAAAAGAAGAGAGCATGATGACACCAAGAATCAGGCACGAGCTCTTCTTCGAAAGAGACACAATGAAGAGCCCTCGGGGGCGACGTCCCACCAGCAAAGAGGATTGGATACATATCCTGAATCTGGATTGTTTTAAGGAGAAATGTGGAAAGGCAGTTCGATCTCGACTTTCTGCACCTCTCCACAAACAAGTCCAGATTCAGGTGTTCAATCCAATCCTCTTTGCTAGTGGGACCTCACCTCGCCCCTGCTGTGTTTCATCCTTCTGCCAGTCAAGACATCATCAGGGGACGAGTGCCTTATGAAAATCATGCTTGGAGAGATCATGTAAAGACGAGTCCTTCAGGATGTCCGTTAAAGTTGGAATGATACGGAGAAGATTAGCATGGCCCCTGTGCCAGGATAAATAGGTAGACAATAATGACCAGCCATTCTATTTGGGTGAAGGCCTCACATCACTGTCTGGCCAAAAGGAATCACCATCCACTTCTACATAAGTCACCCAGCTGTCACACTGTTCTGCCACCCAAACAGGAAAACAAAACCCATGCTGGTTAACAGAGTTTTTTTTTTTTTTTTTAAGACCTAAATTTTCTGATGGTTAACGGAGACCTAGATTTCGGGACGTTTCTCAGGACAGATACGCTGACATGTCAGGACAATTTTTAATGCCATTTATAGCTAAACCCAAGAGTCATTTTATCCAAACTTGCCAGCAATCCATAGGGTGGAGACCATACTAACTAATTGCAAAAAAAATAAAAGATTTTTTTTTTTTTTTAACTATAAAGCAGTGAGGCAAAAGTGTACTTTCATGTACATTTTGCCGACATTCGATTTCAGAAATCTTGAGAAATTGCAGAAATCTCAGCAGAGGAAATCCCAATACTCCAAATGAGACCAAATTTGGCACACCCAAACGTTGACCCAAAACAAAAACAGGCAAAAAAAGGAAAACAAAACATAAAATTTGACCCCCAAAGTTCCCAAACCCTAATTTTACTTTTGGGTCTGTTGGTCAGGACCTGAAAATGGGGTCCCCGTTAACCATTAGTGGAGAGGGTTCCCCGTTAAACCACCAGTACTTCGCTCATCTATTGAATCCGAGCCTCCCAGCACGCTGCGCGCCAAGTCCTGCCGAACCGCCGTCGCAATTTTCTTTTTCGTTTTGCCTGCGGCCTCCAGCCAATGCGGTCCGGCAGGCCGAAGCCCAAATGGCGCAGCGCGTATACGGGAGCGCCGCGGCTGATAGCTGGGCCAGGTACTGGTGGTTTAACGGTTAGTGGGTCGCAGAGGTCATAATACTCGATGACAGCGTTTCTGATCAAACTACACATGAGGAGGGAGGAGGAGAGGATGAAAATGCACGACATCTTAGGGGCCTCTCATATTTGAATCCCATCCTGCTCAAATTCGTTTCCCCCCCCAAAAGGAAGGAAGAGAGACAAAGCTTCTGCAGACAAGGATTATATTTGAGCTTGTCCTTCAGGATGCCTGTTAAAATTGGACACCGGGAAGAAAAAAAAAAACGCACGGTGCCTGTGGAAGGATGACTCACATAAACAGAAAAATGGTCCATAAAAAAAGGGAAAAATCAAAAGATAAAAGAAATCCAGCGACTCCAAAGATTTGCTCATATTTCCCCCTCCCCTCTGTATTTCCCCCTACCCTCTGTATTTTTATTGGTGTATCAGTTCTCAGCCAGGCTGTGACAAAGTATGATGACCTCTGTCAACCTATTTTTTAACCTTTTTTTTTTTTTTTTTTTTTTTTTTTTCGTATGCTCTTTTCTCTTACCCCTCCCTGCCAGTCTCAACAGTCTCCCTAGGGCACCCCCCATTCCCCCGTCTCAAGGAACACGGAGGGGAGGGGTTCCTCCGTGTTCCTTAAACTGCAAGTACGCAGCCCCAGCCTTGCAGAAAGTTTTTGTCACCACAAGCAAAACTCGGAGGGGCCGCGCGGCGTGGGGCACTGTTGAAAAAAAACATTGGCGGTCTCGGAACTGGTGCGGGTTTCGTGCTGACACCCGCGGGCCGATGTGTGGTGTACCGGTGCGCTAAGACAGATTCCAGGCGGATCTGCCAGATAGCAGCTGCGGGCACCACCCAGCCCTAGTTGAAGCTTCAAAAGAATGTGTGCCCAGTGAACAAGGCTGAGCCCTAGTTGAAGTCACCTTGTTCTGGATCACAACGGGAAAGCAACCCACCCAGCCCTACCGTAATGCGCGGTCATTATCGCTGCATCTGGACGGAAAGTTGTGCCAAATACAGCTATAATGACTGGGCGTTCTATTCGGGTGAAGACGGTGCTTCGGACTCCAGGCGCGATCATTTTGTGTACCAACCCAATGAGATAACCCAAGGTGGGGGCCCCCAGGAGATCATACGTAGAGCACCTTTATTTGAGATACCACAGGTCACAGGTGGTGTCCGATGGCCCCCCTGTTAGGCCAAGGTATAACCCATAACAGCCCAGGGCCTACCCTCTTTACACCCATCCCAGCGCAGCCATTGTGATCTATGTATATAGTCTGTAGTACATACCCTACATATATAGTCTGTATGCTCTCTGTGTGTAAGTCTTTAGGCCAGACAGATGGAGCAGTTGGTCATGAGTCGTCCAGGGGTGGATGCTCGTATCACTCTCCCTAGAGGTTGTAGGCTGACTTTATTTATATAAAAAAAAGAAAAACAAAAGGGCTAGGCGGTCAAAGGGCTAGGCAGGCTACAGACCCATGTGATCTCTGTAGTCTACAGGGCATTCAGGCTGCACACATGCGATCTGAAACTGTAAGTGTACAGGCTATCCGGGCTGAAGACAGTGTGATTGGCAACTGTGGGCCTCCGTTCACTACTCAACATTCTAGATGTACTTGGAGAGAACCTTTGACCAGTTGCATTCGGACTGATCCAACATTTTGAATGGCCCTATATGTGCAATCTGTATGCGATGCCTGGTTAGGTTAACCTATCCTCCCAACCCCTCTAGAGTAGGACACACCCCTTGACTCTACCCTGCTACCCATTGAGAGTTGTCTCCCCCACATCAGAGTAGGACAACCGTAGTCTGGTCGTACCCCTTCCATGGTTACCCCAAGAGCAGTGCCCCCACATGGAACAGGACAGACCACCCAATACCTCTGCTGTGGGATGAGAGAGATATATCCCATGGCAAGATGCACTCGTCTCTCACTTCTCTGCGTCTCTGACAGTTGGTGTGGGATGAGAGAGATCTATCCCATGGCAAGATGCACTCTTCTCTTAGTTCTCTGTGTCTCTGACAGTTCCGGTTATGAAGGAATTTAAACCACCAGTACCTTTCCCCGCTTGAAAATCGAATATGCGCTGGCATATTCGGGAGCAAGCGGGGATCGGTACTACCAGACCGAAATGGCTGGTGGCGCCAGCCAAATGAGGCCCGCGCCGGTTCGTTTTGTTTTGGTGAGCAGGGCGATTTTAGGCTCGGCATCGATAACTGAGAAAGGTACTCGTAGTATAACCAGGTCGGTCCGTCCAAAGCTCGGCCTTCTTTACTGGGCACACTTTGTTTTGATACAGGAGGTTTCACCTGCAGTGGACTGGGGTAATTATGGACATCATTCATGTGAAAAGGCTCACAGCAGACTGGTTGGCGTCACCTTGTGGTGGACCTTGAGTGCATGATGCCATGGTGATGGGCTCATGCGACAGGTGCCCAGGGACACGGTTTCCACTAGCCGCAGGATAAGATAGAACATGGACATCCACCTCGCTGCGTGACCATCTCGGCCTGTGGATGGCGAGAGACTGGACAGCGACATTTTTCCTTGTCGTTCTAGTGCTTTCCTGGGGTTTCTGTGCACTTCCTGGCAATGAAGAAGGCGCCCTCCCATTGGTTGGGCGCCGGTCATGGTCGCAAAAACATTTCATCAGACTGACCCTTCTCACCCCAAAGAAATGTGGGTCGCGATCAGTCTTGGTGGCAGCAACCATTCTATCTCTCTGGTTGAAGATAAACTGTTTGGGCCGCTCGAGCACTGCAACCACGCAGGAGGCGAGCTCCACAGATGCTTGAGCGGGTGGACTGGGCAACTGTCAGACCAGCAGTTTCATTAAACCGGACATTTTATACTTTTTGAACGAAATTGAAACCCACTTATTTGGGCCTGAAATGTCACCGTTTTCGCTCCTTAGGGTCCCCCTTGGATGTACCTGAACTTCAGTTCAAGTCCAAATGGATGGTGATATTTCTTGGGCCAAATAAGTAGGTTTCAATTCGTCCAAAAAATATAAAATGTCCGTTTTGACGAAATCGCTGTTAAGGAGACCTCATAAGACAATTAAAGGCACTCCAAGAAGCTGAGTGAGGGGAGACATACATAATGATCCCCTCTGGCTGCCCCTGCTTCTCACATGGAGGACGGCGATATTTCTTTGGCCAAAAAGTAGGTTTCAATTCGTCCAAAAAATATAAAATGTCCGTTTTGACGAAATTGTTGTTAAGGAGACCTCGTAAGACAATTGAACCACCAGTACTTGGCCCAGCTATCAAGTCCGAGCCTCGGCCGACCGGTATGCCGAGCCTTGCCGAGGCTCGAACTACCGGGCACTAGCTTCCCCTACGTGGTTGCAGAACAACATGAAAAAGAGAAGACAAAAAAAAAAAAAAAAAAACACAAAACACAAAAACACAACAAGAGAAATACGGGATACTCTATTATAGGCAAGAAAAAGAAAAACAAAGAAAAAAAAAGGGTCCCTCTGCCACTCTCGAAATGTGCAAAACGAGAGTGAATCTTCCACTAGAACATGGAAAGATACACCGCCATGGTTTTGGTCTTCACGAAATCTGCCGGCGGGCTGCTAGGAACATCCCGCACAGCCTGGCAACTCTCTCTCTCTCTCTCTCTCTCTCTCTCTCTCTCGTGGTACGTGTGTGTGCGCGCGCGCGGAGAGAGAGAGAGAGAGAGCCGCACCACTACTCTCGAAATGTGCAAAACGAGAGTGAATCTTCCACTAGAACATGGAAAGATACACGGCCATGATTATTGTCTTTTGTGCATGTCGAGAGTAGTCGGCTCGTTGATGCCTCTCTCTCTCTCTCTCGTTGATGCCTCTCTCTCTCTCTCTCTCTCTCTCTCTCTCTCTCCCCCTCTCTCTCCCCCCCCCCCCCCCCCCCCCCCCCCCCCTACAGCACGTGTATGACACCCGTTTCTCATCTTTGTTTTCGTTTTTTTTCTTAGTGTTTTTTTTTTTTGTTTTTATTACAATTCGTAGGTGACATCCTGTAGTTGGCGGGGCCCGGCCAAGAAGCAATGACCGGGCCTTCCCTTGGCCGACCTCCGTAGGCCCCGGTGCGTTAACGGGGAAGGCCCGTGGCCGATAGCTGGGCCAAGTACTGGTGGTTTAAGCACACTCCAAGAAGCTGAGTGAGGGGAGACGTACAAAATGATCCCTCTGGCTGTCCCTGCTTCTCACATGGAGAAAGTTATTCCACCCCAGAGCAATATGCACCCAGGAGATGGGCAGAGGTAATGCGTCAACACTGCTCTTTGGGAATAGAAGAATGACCGACCAGAACAGCCAATTCTTCCCTGGCAATGAGTCACCCTGGACGGATGAATTGGATAAGAAAAGAATCCTGAGGACTAAAAATAGAAACAACGGCGGGCGCGGCAGGTTTCGAGTTCGCAAAGGCAAAAAAAAACAGTGGGGCCGCTTCTCTCTGCAGTACCAGTGGGGCCACTTTCTATTGAAGGAAAGTCCGGGAACAGTCCATGAGGCAACGCGGCAGCTTCTCGTGGCTTCCAATGGATTTCCATCGTTTCCAACGGAGGGGGTGCCCCCCCCCCTTCTACTCCCAAGTTCTGTCCACACGAAAAGGGCACCGTGAAACAGTACCCGATATCGGCGCTTCGTGGCAGAGTGAAAGCACTGCCTCTGTTCATGTCCTCGATGCTGGCCGGCGCGTAGGATCCCACAAGAACTCCTGGTGGAAAGGGAACAGTTTCGGCCAGCCGGTGGGATCCGGCTGAGAGAGAGAGAGGTATGAGAGAGGACATGCACATGTGAAGTCACACGTGAACCGAGTCCAATGCGGAAGTGACCAAAGAAGAACAAAGAAGCAAAATATACAATGAGATATACCCGGCGGATCCAGGGGACGACCTGGATGCCAGGCTTACCCATCCAGGAACAGGTTGGCGGTCTGAAACTGGACCGGCATGATGAGGGCGGGCCCCAGAGGGGTACTGCTACACTGCCTTGGACAGCGGGTGGGCATCCGGATCGGTTTGAAGTTTGACCGACCAGTTCACATGAACCTAAGTAGGAACAATATCTACTTCCCTCCGTAAAACTCTGCATTAATTGTTGAAGAATGTATTAAAACAGGTGGAATTGGAACAACTTAGTGCTCTTACCGGTATTGGCTTCGGGCCCGGTCCAGTAGCGTAAGTGGCAGGCCACTTTGAAAAGGCGCAGTTACCTTTCGCATGTATCGGATGGTGATGCCCCACGATGCCCACGACTTTCGGAGGTCAGTAAAGCGGAAATGGCTGCCAATGGAATTTCTCAATGGCAGCCGCGCTGGGTCCAGCCTCCAAAGGCCTCCGAAGAATGAGGTATAGGTTATATTCCCAATGGGACACCAGCTTAAAGGTGGCGGCCAAAAAAAGAAGAAGAAGAAGAACGAACCCTCTTGGGTGGATAAAATGCTGAAAAAGTGGAAGCGACCCAGCTCAGTTCGTTAGGCATGCAAGTGGAATTGAGGAGGACATGGGTTCGATACGCACTTGCAAAATGCTGTCTTTGCGTTAGCCGGTTTGCTCCACCGGTGGCCCCACCCTACTCCCTGACCACAGCCGATTTAGGCCGGGGGGCAGCATGCATCCCCTTGATCGTGACAGGTAGCTATGTGTGCATGGGCTCCCTGTATAGGCTTAGGGGTTGTCGTAGGTAGGTAGGTAGTGAAAGGTGAAATTGAGAGAAGAATATAGCTCAGCCTTTTTTTAATGCTGAAGTAGAAAAGGCCTGAAAAAGGCAATATATTCAGAGGCAGGGATTGTGAGATTGCTGAAGGGAACCTGGGAATGGAGCATTTCGATGCCTCCAGAGGAATGGGGTGGATGCTTATTTGTGTCTCAGAAGGCCCATTTTACCTGGACGGATGTGCCACGAAATGGTGCCCCAGTACTTCCGACCCGAGGCGGAAGTACTGGGGTGGATGCTTATTTGTGTCTCACGCCGCGTCTCTGAAAAAATGGCTGGGAAACGTCCTGGTGGTTTAAACTTTGTTTTAAACCAGTACTTCCTAAGTTGTGCCCGTTATATGGGCCACTACAAGAGTGCCCAAATTCATCCGACTAGAAGCGTTTTGACTCTATTTTTTTCCGCGGCCAATAGCTGGGCCAAGTACTGGTGGTCTAATCAAATGTATATTACAGCGAATTCCTTCCCGTTCTGTTATGGATACGTCTCTCTCTCTCTCTCTCTCTCTCTCTCTCTCTCTCTCTCTCTCTCTCTCTCTCTCTCTCTCTCTCTCTCTCTCTCTCTCTCTCTCTCTCTCTCTCTCTCTTTTTTTACGCTACGTTCTTCTCTTAAATCTTTCATCATCTGTCAAATTCTTTCAATTCACCTTCACTACCTACCTACCATTGCTCCTCAGGCTTATACAGGGGACCCCTGCAAACATAGTTTTGTTGTCTCCCTTTAGCCATCAGAGGGGATGCATGCTGCCCCCCGCGCCAACCATGGTGGTAAAGGATGGGGTGGGGCTGTCTCTTCCGCCTTTTTTTTTTTTTTTTTTTGTGTGTGTGTGTGTGTGTGTGTGGTGATACTGTGGTCAGGATTGGGTCGTTTTGACAACATCTGTGCCGCAGATTGGCAAGACAGACGGGAACTTGGCGTCGCATCGGCTATTTTTCATTTCATCCAGATCTTTCAAATTTCAAGAAAGACCCTCCAACGCCCCCCCCCCGCCCCCCGCCCCCTCCCCCTCCCCCTCCCCTCCCCAACCCACCCCACTCCGCTGGCCAAGGTGATATTTCTTGCAGTGCACTAGCCAGGGCAGAGGGCTCATAGTACCTACCACACTTCGCACAAGGCCCTTGTGCAAAACCTCTATCCTGGTAGTGGTAGGCTTTGCCTACCGCGCTGCTCGAGCTATTGGTGGGGAGCCACACCTGCTGGAAACCAGGTCGAACATCCCTTAACACAGAGTCCAGATGCACAGTGAGAAGATAACTCCCTGCCAGCATTGATTACCGTGGGCCTCACATGATTAACTGAGCAGGGATGGAGGTGGCCGGGAGGGGGGCCAACGCCTTGGGCCTGCGGGGCACCGGGCTCCATGTCGTTAGCACCACCACTCCCCTCCCCTTGTCTATTAATGGAAAAAAGTGGATAATAAGACAAAACTGAGTGGGCTCTGTTGATGCTTCAGTAGTCTGTTGGGACCTGGAAGCGCGTTGGACACACTGCATGGTAAACCTCCGACTTTCCTGTGCTGGACCCTATCTGTTCAGTTGTCTCCTTGTTCTGTCTGGCAGCAGATTCACTTGATACGAAAAAATGAAACTGTGCGCCCCCTCGGTCGCGCCCCTGGCTAGACCCCCCCTTGCAGGATTTCCACTACTGACAGCGGGTGAGGGGGGAAGGGGGGAAGGGGTCCCCGAAGTCCCGCGGCGGTCTGAGTGGGAACCCCAGATCAATAGCTGTCCATTCTCGAAACTGCAGCCTGTAGTGCCACTTCATCTCCATGTGAGGTTCTTCTTCCTTTGCCATATATTGTTCCATTTGTTTGTCTTCCTACCATGTCACCCTGGCTATCCATCCCCCCCTCTTCACTCTATGTCGTTCCTCGCAGAAAAGGGATATGATCCAGTCCACATCCCTCCTAAAATGCACACATTCCAATTTCTCCCTTCACAGCCTGCCAACGGGTGGTAATCTCGGTCTGCACCACTCGTTTGAGCTGTTCCGTGACCTCCCCCTCCTCCACCCTGGCTTCCTCCATTTCCAGCACACACCTCCTCCACCATATTACCCACAGTATGGATCTTCTTCCAAGACAGAAGAGGTTCCAAGCGCATTCGCTTCCGTGAGATTTGGGCAGTGCCCTAGTAATATTGCCCTCCAGTCCCATGGCCACGGTAAATCTGGCAACATCTGCTGCCATATCCTATCCCACCACTGCCACAGCAGTACGGAAGACGGGCACTGCATGAAGATGTGCTCGATCGTCTCTGATCTCTTCTGTGGGGGGAAACTGGACATACACCTTCGGCACATTGGCAGAGCACGGCCTTGCCACTCCAACCGGGTATGGTCAATTAGCCAATCATTGGTGGATAGGCAACGGTGTGCTATTTGCCATTGTAATGATGACATCTTGGCTGATCTTAGCGAGTCTTGGAACCATCGGATCGGTCTTAGCAGGCCCCAGTCGGCATTCAGTTGGCGCCGCCACCTGTCCTCCACCACATCCCGAAGGTGTCTCCTGGTCCTTGCCACCTGTCCTCCACCACATCCCGAAGGCGTCTCCTGGTCCTCGACATATTGTACGCCGGTTTTGCCTTCAGGTTGAGTAGTTGCACCTCCCTCTGAGCCCCCCCCCTTCCTTGGGCTGCCGTATTGCCCCACTTTCACCTCCATTCCTCGGGGTCCAGGTGTAATTCTGCAATCGAAGACCCGTTTTTTTTTTTTTTTTTTTTTTTTTTTTTTTTTGGAAGAATCAGCCCCGTGGGACAGTGTGAGATGCTGGTAGGAGCAGTCACCTCAAGCTATCCCGGGGTGGCTCCATCTATTGGTGGGGAGCAGCACCTGCTGAGAAGCGAGCCCAGTGTCCCTTGTTACAATTGTTCATTGTTCAGTATAGCATTCACATCAAAATATTTTCGACCATGTAGGGGGAGTGACTATGAAGTCCGACCACTGTCCGGTACTGATGTGCATACTGGGATACCTAACATTGTTGTCTGCCCTTCCCCACTTCATCGTAATCACTGAAACTGGTCATCATCGTTTTTCCATTGTGAAGCCATTCAGCTCCTAAGCTTCCAAACCTTTGAATCTGCAGGCGCATAGACGATGAAGCCTCCTTCTGGCCCATCCTTCCTCCTTGAAACCGTCTGCTGGGTTGGCCCAGGGTATATGACCTGCTTGAGTCTTGTTATTGTTGCCGAGTTTGTGGTCTGTGGGTGTTGTCCTCCGCCCAGTGAATGTCTGGGTCCTTCTGTTCACTGACTTCTTGCAAATGAAGGCCTGTGGGGCTGCCGTACCCTTTTGTAGACTTCATCCTGTCGTTCCTGTTTGAGGTAAGGGGGGTGGGGTGGCGGGGGTGGACTGGGGAGGGAGGGAAGGTGCCAGTGGGGAGACTGGGGGGGCCAGGCACAGATGTTTGAGGGGGGGGTGTGGGTGGTGGTGGCGGGTTCGGAACGAGGATGAAGTTAGTTTGCAGGTATGGGATTTGGAACTCCTGTAAGGGTTTCCTACTCCATGTGTGCTCGGTGCCCCTCCAGGGTCCCAGGTGATACCCCTGATGGTCAGTCTGGCCTGCGGCTCCTTCTCATTTCTATATTGATGTTTCGTGGCCTTCCAGGCTTCATGTGTCTGGGCTCTAATCACCTCCTCCAATGCTTGCTGGGCCTGCTGCAGTCCGAACTGGTGGTCCTTCCACATTGCACGCCAGGCCAGCATTAGCACATGGAGCCTTGTGTATGAGTATAGATTGAATGCAAACGCAGGCCAATGTTTTAGGATGTGATCTTTCTGCCCAGCACTAGCAGGCCCATGTCCCAGGGGATGTGGTAGGTGGTGAGGGAGTGGAAGGCTGCATCCCACCACCACCAAATCTGGGCAACCATTGGGCATGCCAAGAGGCAATGTTAAGTGTCGCTCGGGCTGAGGGTGAATCTCTGCCACAATAGGAACAGATGGGGGATAGCAGCCCTTTCTGTTCCAAGTTGGTTCTGGACACCAGCCAATCCGACGTGGGGAGGCATCGGTGCAGGATCTGCCACTGTAACGATCTAAGATTGGTGGGCATGATCTTAGAATACGTGCCAGGGCAGGTTCTGTACTTGGGTGGGGTCAATTAGCGAGTCCCTAGTCCATCTGGCAATGATGGTAGGCTCAATCGGTGGTCGTGGTGTCGATTGTCTGTAGCCCCTTTTGACCGTGTAGTCGCACATGTGCATTGGTTTCCCGTTCCCCCATTCCCACTCATCAGGATCAAAGGGTAGGGCTGCAATCGGAGTCGAGGACTCTCCACCCAGTAAGAGGCACCTCAGCGTACGATAGGCGGAACCCCCCTTTTTGTGGTCACCCACCACTCTTATGTGCATGAGGGTCTCCCAGTTTTCTTCGCAGTCAAGTTCTTCATTCCTTGCAATCTGTGACATCCTCGCTGGCAGCCCTGGCTCGTGGGCCTTGAGAGTGCATGTTCCTTGATTGTTTGCTTCCACTCTGTAGACCACGAGTGCCAGTGGCAGGTCTGCACGTTTGACTACCCAGTCTCCTCGCTGCATAGGGGGCCCTCTTTTCAGGGCAAGTTGCCAAGCCAGCGGTATGGCCTCCCGCAGCGTTTCCAGCTTGGCAGTCACGTGTTTTCTGTATTTTAATTTTTGTTGCAATTGGTCCGGTGTGATCCAGTCAATGGGCCTCGCTCGCTCCACTATTCGCTACATGCACAAAAGAGAGAAATGTGACGTTGTCTCTTTCCATGATCTAGTGAAAGATTCATTCTCTTTTTGCACATTTGTTGAGCAGTGGAGCGAGGCCCAATTTCCAGTAGAGGATGGTTTTGTCAACTTTCTTGTTTGACCATGTCCAAAATTCCTTTTTATTTTTTTTTTAATCTTTTTTTAAGGGCCCAGTGCCCCATTTCCAAAATTCCACTGCAAGGAAGGAGTGCTTTTGCACCTTGTCTGCACCTTTCCATTTTAAGTAAGGGAGTTAATGTTTTGTCTGCTGCTTTCCATTTCAAGCAAGCAAGCCAGTTCTGTGCTCTGTGTTTCTTTCTATTTTTAGACAGCCTGCCTGTCAATTTTTGCTGTTGCCTGGACATTGCACACCTGTACCTACTAAGCAGTAAGTTACAAAGCTGTCGAAAATAATTTGCTTTTTTTTTTTAACATAGAAAGCCTCTCTTGAGAGCCACTTCTTCTTAGGTCAAAATTTTCTCCCCTAAACAAGAAAAAGTCGAAATTCTTCCTCCACTTCTTTTTTGAAGTTTTTTCTCTCATTATTGTTCGGCTCCCCCCCCCACCCTGAAATGGAATAGGAAAAGAGTTAAAAAAAAAAAAAAGAAATAGAATAGGAAAAGGGAATGCAGACCTGGGTTCAAATCCAGATGAGACCCGATGAACAATATTCCTGAATTACCTATCGCAAGTCAGTTTCAAAATGATATATCTCGAGGATGTCGCCCTTCTGGAAAAAAAAAAAAAAAAAAAAGGAAAGAAAGGAGCGGACCTGAGTTCAAATCCAGATGAAACCCGATGAACAATATTCCTGAATTACCTATCACAAGTCAGTTTCAAAATGTTATCTCAAAAAAAAAGAGGAAAGAAAGGAGCCACCATTTCCCTCCTGTGCTGCCTCTTTCCGTTTTTTTAGGAAAGTAGTCCACCTTATTGACATCATTTGCTTCTGAAAGTAGCCCACCTTATTGACATCATTTGCTTCTGTCAGTTTGATGAAAGGAACCGCCTTTATGGCTCTCCCACGTCGGATGCCAACTGTGCGTTTCTTTTTAATTAATAATTAGTGAATTAAAGGAATTTTCTTTCCAAATGGCATGGTAGCAGCACATCATTCCCACCCGAGATCCAGCGTCCTAGCTCAGTTGGTGGTAAGGCACGCAAGTGGCATTCAGGAGGTCTTGGGTTCAATCCCCATTGGCCTCATGTACCTTCCTGGGCAAGCTTGGCGCACGCCACCTAGAGAGATGTCGTCGGTCCCCCCGAGTGGCATTGAGCAGAGACTGCTGATGCTCATAGGGGGAGGGGACTGGAGGGGAGGCACAGTGACTGGCCCATCGAAGAAGCTTGGTCCTGATGCTACCGGCTGACCCCTGGCCGGTATGGCCCACCTGCTGTAGCAGGTAGCAGGTATCGCACCTGCTGGTGGGTGCAGCTCCCGCATGTTCCCTCGTTGGAGGCTTGAGCACGGTTGTGGCGGCAAAGGGGTTCCCCGTAATACTACTATAATCATATAATGACAATAAAAAAGGCCTGAAAGGCTGTCCTGTCCAGATTCGACAAGTAATTGAATTGGTTGGGCTTAAAGAAAATTCCCACCAGATGCTTCTGGGGCGAGGTGGCACTAGCAAAGAGGATCAGATTTACTCCCTGAACCTGGACGTGTTCGTGGAGAGGTGCAGATAATCACAACTGATATGCTTTTCTGCATCTGTTCTTCAAACCCATCCAGATTCAGGCGCATAATCAAATCCTTTTTTTTTGCTGGTGGGGAGCTCTGAATCTGGACATGTTTGTGGAGAGGTGCTGATAATTGAGACTGATGTGCTTTTCTGCATCTCTGCTTAAAACCCATCCAGATTCAGGCGCTTAATCAAATCCTTTTTTTGCTAGTCGGAGCTCTTAGCTAGGTCGTGTAAGCGTGGCAGTAGATCTTCCTTAGGCTCGCAGACAACGCTACCCTTCGGCTCGCGGACACCCCATAGCTGAACCTGGGGCTAGGTCCTACGTACTTCACTCCTGGCCATAGGGTTAAGAAAAAAAAAGAGCCACGGTCAGCAACCTGACAAGTCTAAGGGTCATACCTTTTGGACTCAGCAAGGTTCCTATGCCCAAAAAATTGCGGAAAAAATCACGGAGTGGGCCTGGAAACAGGGGTGTTGTGAGAATGTCCTTAGGTCAGTATGCCAGGGGCAAGCCCCCACTACCGTAGCAAAGAGGATCTGATTAAACACCAGTACATCTGAAAAAGCAGATTGAGCCTCTCCTCAAACATAGGAAGCCATGAGCGGCCGATTCATTTTATCGACGGTTTATGGCCTCCGATGTTTTTAGGAGAGGCTCAATCTGCTTTATCGGATGTACTGGTGGTTTACGCACCTGAATCTGGATGGGTTTTAAGTAGAGATGCGGATAAGCAGCAGGTCAATTGCGATTTTCTGCACCTTTCCACAAACAGGTCCTGACTGCACCTCTCCTCGAACATTAGATTCAAGTGTTATGGCCAACACCCTTCTTTGCTAGTGGGAGCTCACCCCTGGCTGTCAGAGGTCCAAACGACATATGGCCTCTAGAAGTTATGTAGCCCCCCCAGCAAAGTCAGCAGTGAGGCAATAACCATGCACACAAGTCAAAAAAAGTCAACGATTTCTCCAGAGGCAGCTGCGGCCACAAATCACAACAGACAAATCCAAAGGCTCAGGACCAGATTTTGGAAGTATCATCCAGGGCGGCTTGCTGGTGGGTCAAGCAAGGCACACAGGTCTCGAGAAATCTCCTCCATCGGAGGAGGCAACCTGAGGTAGGCCAGGCGGAGCTGGAACTGCCGCATAATTTCTGTCTTTCCCAGATTGAAATCCATTCTGCCTTGTGCTGCCTGGAGGCTGAAGATCTGCTGAGCGCTAGCACTGGAGGAATTCAGTGTGTGTGGAGAGAGAGAGAGAGAGAGAGAGAGAGAGAGAGAGAGAGAGAGAGAGAGGGAGGGAGGGAGGGAGGGAGGGAGGTGCACATGGACCCGTCTTGTGATGTTCCCAAGATAAGATCCAGTGCTTTGCTTTTGAAGGCTGGCATTGCTGCACTCGATGTTATTCGTCGTTATCCAGAATGATATTGCATGGGGAGTGACTCTGCATTTTGCTGAGATGCTCGGAAAAAAATACAGTTTTTTTTTCTTTTTTTCTTTTTTTTCCCCTTGTCTCTGTCATCGGGAAGTTTACGGCCTACAGAACAGATCCTGTTCAAGGGTGATGTTAGGTGTTCTTCGTTACTCAGAGCTTGCCCTGGGTGCGCAATGTGGCGCACCCCCAAAAATAGGGGTCAACAAGAAAAAAATTGGTCGGGGTAGGAGTGTGGAGTCGCACCCGCCTCCCCTTGCACAAAATTGAACTAGACTGTAAAGCGGAAAAAAATGGGGCCTTTTCGATAGCAACCTCCGAAAACTGTGTTGTGAATGTATTCAAGGTATATTTCAGGTCCGGTTCAGTCATGAAGAGATGCATTTCTGTATGGAACGGATAGTTCTGATGATCAGCGTTTGGTTTTTGCTGACAATAGGACACTGACCCTCACTATCACTGTCTTGGAGAAACGGCGAATTCACAAACTACATCTTTCTCTCTATGCATAAACGCTTTCTTTCAGGCCTGATACAATCATGATGAGTATGTGTGGTGAAAGACTGAAAGTAGCTTATGTTTTCTCAGTATGTGGTGTTTCTGTGCCTCCTCATCATGACTGTGACCGACGTGGAAGGTCGCTCGTATACATGGCGCAGTCTCCTCAAATGTACATGATGAGGATAGCGCTTTTCGTGAACTTCCATGAGGGCGCGCGCACCCTCATTATGACTGTATTAGTCCTGAAAGGGAGCGTGTATACATTTGCTAACAGTGCATTATATTGTGGAATGTATAGAAGCTTCCTTTCAGGTTTCATACTCTCTCTCTCTCTCTCTCTCTCTCTCTCTCTCTCTCTCTCTCTCTCTCTCTCTCTCTCTCTCTCTCTCTCTCTCTCTCTCTCTC
>BFEA01000774.1:465179-479012 GCA_003427395.1 Chara braunii
CTCTCTCTCTCTCTCTCTCTCTCTCTCTCTCTCTCTCTCTCTCTCTCTCTCTCTCTCTCTCTCTCTCTCTCTCTCTCTCTCTCTCTCTCGTGCGACCAGGGCTATAAGTGCTTGGCGCTCGCAGCATTACGCGCAAACGATGTGTGTGGACCAGACCAGAAAAGAAACCTGTCTCCCTGCAGACCAGAAAAGCCAAACGCGGGGCCCAACCGGGCCTTGTGGGACGGCTGGACACCGTCGCTTGAGACCCGGGTTATACTATAATAGATGAAGAAAGAATTACTGTACGGAAATGAAAAAGTGCTGGTCAAACTTACCTTGCTAGAACAGAGGCTCCCATGTCCCAAGCCAGAAAACAGAAACTCTTTTTTCTAGTAAATAATAAGTCGAGTACAAGATCCAATGTCCCGTCTTGCTGGTGTGGACTCACTAAAGTCAGGCCTCTGGCTTCACCCACTTCATGTCCTGAGGTTGCCCTGGATGTACTTCATGAAGGAATGAATGAATGCACAAGCTTTCCAGTCCGAATGATCCCCATTATTGCGAGTGTAGAAAGAGGTCTTCTCGAGTTCACTCCCCCTCTGCTCTGCACTTGGTATGACTACTAGGTATGGCAGTTCATCCATGGCTGGTGCAGATGTAAAGGACGACACAGACTGCTCTCATCACTCTCTCCTCTGTGCTACTGCCATAGCTACCCTCCGGATGAAGTCCATGTCCAATTGCTACTCCGCCAGGGACTTCCTTGATGCAGCGCCAACCAGGAAGATGAAGATGTAGGTCCACCATAGCCGAAGGTAAGTCTCCTTGTCGGTTCCCAACTCAAAGTCTCCTTGTCGGTTCCCAACTCAAAACCTTGTCGTGGACCTACATCTTCATCTTCCTGGTTGGCGCTGCATCAAGAAAGTCCCTGGCGGGGTACCAATTGGACATGGCCTTCATCCGGAGGGTAGCTATGGCAGTAGCATAGAGGAGAGAGTGATGAGAGCAGTCTGTGTCGTCCATCTCCTTGTCGGTTCCCAACCCAAAGTCTCCTCGTCGGTTCCGAACTCAAAAGTCTCCTTGTCGGTTCCCAACTCCTCCTTCCACCTTTGCTCACCTCCATAGCCCAGGTGGAAGGCCTTCTCTCCCTACCTCCATAGCCTAGGGCTTCTCCTGCCTCCCACTACTACGCCTCCATAGTCACCGAGGACTCTTCCTTGCACTCAGCTCCTCCTTCACCTCCAAGTGCTCCGCCTCACTATACCCCTGCGCAGAGCGGCAGCATGACTGCGGGGTGAACGGGCGGACTACTTATTGCACCGAATGATGTACTCTTGGCTGCCCCGTCTCCAGTACCTCTTGGGTGGGCGCTAGCTGCCTCCACCGGCCTCTGCTGGGTGCACTACGCCTACCAGATGTGTCCCTCCCTTGGCAGGAACATCATTGCAGACCCGTAGGACCCCAATCTAACTCTATAAGCTATCTACTTCTTTTTTTTCTTTTTTTTTTTTATCTATCTACATTCGGGCCTGGCCATCATGACCTATTATTGGAAAAATCTACCGGACCCTTCCAGGCGTTGCCGGCTTGCTGGAAAGGCCCTCCTGATTGAGTCCCTAACAAATTCCAGTTATACCACAGGTCCCCCTGATGTCAAAAACCTGGGGGTACCGGTAGCGCCGTTTCACGACGGGTACCGGTCGTACAGCGTGGAAAACCGGGCGGGCCTCCGTACAAAATTTGCGACAAAAAATGGAAATAAACCGAATCGGCGCGGCGAATATTTCACCGTCAAAATGATTTTTTTTTTTTTTTTTTTTTTTCTGATATTTTTCCCAGAAAGATCACGACCTAATCTACGGACCCTCAAATTTTCAGATATTTTCATGACTTCCTCTGAGCACAAAACATCGGCAAAGTTGCCGCTTGCAAAATGGCCGGATTGGACCCGTCGGCCTCCGTACAACCCGGCGCCTCCGTACGGTCGCCGCCCCTCCGTACAACCCGGCCCTAACTCACAGGGACTAGGGGTTTTCGGTGGCGGGGGGACCTGTGGTTTATGGCCCTGGCTGTCAGTCTAACCCCAGGATGTCCCTACCTCTGTACTTCCCATTATTTCTATTTTGTCCCTGTCCGAGGCATATTTCTATTCTGTCCCTGTCCCAGGCAGAGGCACAGTAAGGCCAACAGAGTCAGCACACGCACTCGGATTTCGACCAAGTACACCGCAGGCGAGCAAAGTGCAAGTAGGCGCACTCAACATTTTGCAACAAGCCGCTGAGGTTAAGCGCCCCTACTATCCGCCGTCAAATCTTCAAGATCGGGTGGTCTTAGAAATTCTGCCCTTCCAAGACTTTGGGCCCCTTTTTGGGCCTCCGGCTTCTCAAGATCGGAATCAGTGTTAAACTTTTCCAGGCATTTCTGCGGAGGACCGACAACTATTTGCCTGGGACCGGTCCTACATCATCGGCTGGTCACATACATACCCACAGAACGCGGCAAACAGAATCGGAATCGGAATTCTCGGCAGCAATCACATCAAGAGGACGGCATTTTCTCAGACCACTGCAGAGTTCTCGGACGACTGCATTCGTGTTTGAAATAATTGAAACACATCAAAATGGCGCAGGCAGTACCAAACAATAGAAAGATTTTACAAAAATAGGTCGTGTGCGGGTCATTTGCACAGGCATGGATGATTGACACTGCGCTGTCACACCGTGACAATACACGATGGCAAAGGCACGGCAGGCATGACGTGACATGACATCCGGCATTCTAGAGGAACGCCATCGCTTTCCCAGCGACTCAGCGAGGAAAAAAAACCTCCATCTCACCACTGGCTTTGCACTGGTGGTTGCCACGTCAGCGGCCTGCATGCCTGGATGAAAGAGGAGGGGGGGGGGTGGGGTATTTCAAGTTTGGTAGTCACTGATGACCACCTCCCACCTATCATACACATTCAATCAAGGCTGTCCATAAGCGACACAATGACCTTTCATTTCAAAAAATGGAATTATAATGAGCAAAAGCTGGAACTAAAGTCCTTCGGAACAAATCACTCGTCAAAATGGAATTGTAACGAGTGATTCACGGAGGGCAGGCAGCCATCAGGCACCGACTTTATAACCACCGTTGCCCCAAATACAGCCATCTTGACGGGTGTAAGACGACTGTACCAGTCTCTCAAGTCGTTGCTCGCTCCTACTCACAATGGTGCAGCTTTTTCTTTTTTTTGCTTTTTTTCTTCTGTTGTCTTTTGCTTTCTTTCCTCTCCCCACCTTTTTTTTTTTTTTTTTTTTTTTTTTTCAATCTTTCCTCTCCCCCCCAGTACTCTCAGAGTCACTTTTTCGCATTGGTCTGCTTCCTTCTGGGCCGGGGTCCCACTAGCAAAGAGGGTCGGATCGAATGCCTGAATGTGGAGGTTATGGAGATGTGCAGGAAATCGAGATTGAACTGCTTTTCTGCATCTCTGCATAAAACACGACCAGATTCAGGAGCTCGATCCTATCCTCTTTGCTAGTGGGACCTCAGCCCTGGTTACCAACTGCTGTTTCGTAAAAACTGACAAAATGTTTAAATTGCATGAAATTGATGGTTAAACCACCAGTACACGGCCTCAGCCTTGCAGCAAAATAACTCGTCGCCACAAGAAGTAAAAGGCGGGCTTGGGGCAGGGTCGGAGCGTCAAAAGGTTTTTGAATTTTTGGGCCCATCTCAAATCCGTACGTCCCAAAAAACAAAACAAGCTTTGGTCGTGACTGCAAGTTGGATACTCGTGCGAGTTTGCCCTCAGCGAGGGCACCTCAGCAGAATGTAGAACACGGGGAGCAGGACTGTCAGACTCTCAAAAAAAGAACCAAATAAAAAGCCAACAACGCTTTGGCCATGAAATGGTTGGATGCATTTCAACCTCACTAGTGTGAGTATGCCCTCAGCGAGGGTGTTTTGAGCAAGAGGAATACGTGCTCCCTTGCTGGCAGGGCCAGGAAGAAAAAAACAAATAGAGAAAAGAAGGAAAAACAGCAATGTTTCCCTCTTCCCGTAATAGTGGTCAGATGCATTCAGGAAAGTGATCATTTGCGTACGGCCTCGAAGACGTCCTTTCACGACACCATTGCTCTCTGGCATGTTTGTTCCTTTCTTTTCTTTTCTTTTTTTCGGTTCAGGCAGACCGGCGGCACCAGTGCCACTTCCGAAATTCCCACTGCAGGTACCCTCACGCAGAAGGCTCGGAAAATAGTGGCGCGCAGTGGGCAGGTAGGTTCGGGATTTTAGGTGCTGGTGTACTGGTGGCACCAGTACATGGGCACCTGGGCCGCGGGCCTGACACCTCAAATTCTGGAGGCGCGAAACGAAACCGCGACCGCCAATCTAATTTATCAACGGCGGGCGCGGCGTTTGACGTTTCAGCCTCGTTTTTTCTTGTGGCGACAAGTTTTGGACTGCAAGGCTGGGGCCGTGTACTGGTGGTTTAAACCACCAGTACCTTTCTGAGCTATCGATACCGAGCCTAAAACTACCCTGCGCGCCCAAAAAAAACGAACCGGCATGGGCCTCATTTTGGCTGGCGCTACCAGCCTTTTCGCGCCGGTAGTCCCGATCCTGCCCGCCTCCCGTCTTAAACCACCAGTACTTGGCCCACCTACAGGCCACGGAAAAAAGTAGAGTAGAAACATTTCTAGTTGGATGAATTTGGGCGCTCCTGTAGTGGCAGTACGTTTCCTAAAATCATGGCGCCTTAACGGGCACGACTTTAGGAAGTACTGGTAACAGGCGGGCTTTTGTTTTTCAAGCAGGGAAAGGTTCTGGTGGTTTAAATTTTGAGTGCTTTTTGGAGGGGGGTTTGCAGGTTCGTACTGCACATTAGTAGTGTTATGTTAGGGTTTAGGTTGAACAAACCTACGCATTGGGTCCCATTTTTTCTTTTTTTTTTGTATTTGATCGTTAGAAGATCACGGGGAGAAGTGATAACTCCCAATTGCATACATATGGCATTTGTTCAAAGGACTGGGACGTCTGAACCCTTTTTTTTTTTTTTTTTTTTAAACAACCCTCGGTATCCGATAGACGTCTGAACCCTAATATAATTCTGCTAACGTGGAGTACGTGCAAAATCACCGAAGGAGCACTCAATCAAGGCCACCCTGGGCTGAAAAGGCCACCCGATGTTAGATTAGACACTTTTCTTTTCTTTTTTTCTCCCTCTCAATTTCACCTCACACTACCTACCTACCACTACTACATATTTTGAATTTACCTGGGCTGGTTAGTCCGATGATAATACCTCAAGGCCATCGCAGCACGTCCGCGGCACCTTTCTCGTGGGCTGGAAACGCACCGCCAGCCGGAAAAAAACAAACAAACAAGTGTGGGCCTCCTTTGGCTGGTGCTGCCAGCCATTTTGCTTGATGAACCTTGCAGGCTCATGCAACCTTTTTTCTACAGGCCCAATACCAGAGAGTATATCTTTTTTCTACAGGCCCAATAAGAGAGAGTCTACCCAGATACAGCGCAAATTCTCTTTTTTATATTAAATGTTTTCAAAGGCTAATTCTTTAAGCCCAGCCAATTCAATTACCTGTCAAATCTGGACAGGACGGCGCAAATTCTTTCTACCAGGGCGAGGTCCCACTAGCAAAGAGGATTGGCTTGAAATGCCTGAATCTGGACGTGTATGAGGACAGATCCAGAAAGCCGTGACTGATCTGCTTTTCTGCATCTGCACCAAGAAACTATCCAGATTCAGGCTCCTAATTTGATCCTCTTTGCTAGTGGGACCCCGCCCCCGGTAGCAAGGCCGCTTGCGGCTGCTCGCCAATGGAACTGGTGAACTGCAAGGCCGCTTGCGGCTGCTCGCCAATGGAACTGGTGAACTGCCCATGACTATGGGCATCGCCACACCACTCGCGAAATGTGCGAAATGGGAATGAACGTCCCCCTAGAACATGGCTAGATGCACCCGCCAGTTGTTGTTGTTTTTTTTCCCAAAAAAAGAGAATTGTATATTGAAAGTTTGAAAGGGGCCGGGGACCCACAATTCAACCCGGAGGAATCTCTGGCAGCATTAGCCAGTTTCGCTTTTGACGAGACCCGTTTGGGACCCGAGAAACGCCTGTGTTTGCCTGTGTCTCCTGTTCCTCATCTACCACCCTACGACTGTTCCTAACTATCCAAGACGCCTGTGTTGGAGGAGCTGAGCTCTACTCGACGGTACAGGCCTATTCTATGCGCCTACTCAATTCACCTAGACCTAGGGGCAAGGGGCAAGGGGCCTGGGGAAGTGTGGAGGACAGTGAGCAGGGGGTTGGAGGAGAGAGGGGGGGGTGGGGAGAAGGCGGGGGGGGGGTCAGACTACTGAAGCTAACTGTGGGGTGCTTCTGAGTTCCCAATATAGACCTAACGGCGGTCTGACCCAGTCTGATTCGACCAGGCGGAGCAGGTCCATGGGGAGAGACTGACACTCTCCACCCTCCCAACCGCATTCAGCTTACTGCAGCTGCCCACTGAAACTGAGTGCCCTGGTTTAGAGAGGGGCGGGAGAAGGGTTGTCCATTGGACCCTTTGTGAAGTGATAGCCACGGAGTGATGACCAGTTTGCCATTGAGAGTGACGCCCGCTAATCTGTTGTCTCTCGACCAGGTCACGAGGAACCAACGTCCGCTTCTCTGATGTCGTCCCCTGCGTGCTTTCCTGATCTAATCTACTCTGATCATCGTTCTGACCCATGCTTCGATCTTGTGAAGCGTGGAGCTGTCGCTTGACCGTTGTTGATGGAAGATGATGTTGCTTCGATCTTCCCAGATGACCCAGATGATGATAGAGCGGATAACTTGAGCAACATAGCCTCTCCCGGTTCGTTGGAACCAGGTGCTAGGTATGCGTCCATGCAGAGCCCAAGTTTTGTCCCATGGGAGCAGATTGCCTACAAAGTTGAACCAGTGGCGTTCCCACCATTGCCAGATTCTCTTGGATGCGGGACAATCGCAGAGGAGATGCTCGAGGGTCTCTTCCTGTCTGTTTCCACAACGCTTGCACTTCGTGTCGACCTCCATTCCTCTTTCAAAAAGTGAAACAGAGGTGGGGACGGCTGTATGCGACAGGAGCCAGGAAAGGCCGGCAAGCTTCTGGGAGGGCAGGACAGGTAGCTGTGCCCACAGAAACCGTAAGCCTTGGTCTGAGACTGGACGCAGATCTGGCAGCTTGCGTTTGATGGTTATGGCTGCTGCTTCCAGGAGCGTTTTAAGCTGATTCAACAGGCGCTGCCCAAGCGTGGTGTTGTAGTGAGCCAGTGGGGTTTTACGCCCTGCCAGGGTGTCCCAGTAGTGGCCCAACGGGTCGATTCTCATCCGTGCCAAAGCCTGTCCCTTGAGCATTATGTCATGAGTGGGTTGGCCGTTGACACAGTTGGTATCGACTCTGATGAGCTGGGGCTGTTGATCCAGTCCTATTGCTGCTTCTCCTCGGAGGCGGAGTCTGTGCCGGCTGGGGGCCTCTCCGGTAGCTGTCCAAAGCTGAGGTTGCCAGGTGTCCTCGTCTAGCTGCTGCAGAATCCGGCAGGCTGGTTTTGGTTTCTGGTCCCCCATCAGCGTGTACCACTCCCCCACCACGAGATCCTTGGACTGCAGGAGCTGCACCAAATGTGGGGGGATGGCTTCCCGGATTTGTGCATATCTGTCTGCAATGTGTTGGATCCGCCCCAGTTTAGGCTTTAGCTGGTCTGTTGGCATCCAATCCCCCTGGTTTTCATCCCATAGGTCCTGGATCTTAGTTACTCCTTTTTCGTACCACTTCCTTCCAAAGTTACCAGGGGCTGCAGTGGCTGAGAAGGCGTGCCTGTTGATGATCACGCATTGTCGAAGATGTTCTGGCGGAGGACTTCCTCCCTCGTGCCCGCCACATTTGTCTTTTTCACGTTTCGAGAGTGGTTGTGCCGTTTCAAAAAAAAGAGTGGTTGTGGCGAGGCCCTACGGGCCCTCGCTCTTCTGCTAACCGAACGTGTAAAATGATTCTCGGCCTAGCTCAGTCGGTAAGGCACGCAAGTGGCATTCAGGAGGTCTTGGGTTCAATCCCGGCCTCATGCACCTTCCTGGGCATGCTTGGCGCCCGCCACCTAGAGATAGCCCGTTGGTCCCCCCAATTGGTATTAAAAAGCAGTCTCTGCTGATGTTGATAGGGGGAGGGGTAATCGGGGAGGCACAGCCACTGGCCACTCAGATGATGCTCGGTCCCTCTGCTACCGGCTGTCCCCTGGCCGGTGTCCCCCGTTGGGGGTTCCCTGAAGGCAATCAAGGCCACCCTGGGATGAAAAGGCCACCCGATGTCAGATTAGAGACAATGTTGAATTTACCTGGGCTGGTTAGTCCAATGATAATAGCTCAACACTCCTGAAAAAAAAAAAAAAAAAAAAAAAAAAACCGTGTAAAATGAGAATGATGAAWCTATCCAGAGGCCTAGCTCAGTTGGTAAGGCACGCAAGTGGCATTCAGGAGGTCTTGGGTTCAATCCCCATTGGCCTCATGCACCTTCCTGGGCAAGCTTGGCGCCCGCCACCTAGAGATATGTCGTTGGTCCCCCCGAGTGGCATTGAGCAGAGACTGCTGATGTTCATAGGGGGAGGGGACCGGAGGGGAGGCACAGTGACTGGCCCATCGAAGAAGCAAAGCTTGGTCCTGATGCTACCGGCTGACCCCTGCCCGGTATCGCCCACCTGCTGTAGCAGGTATCGCACCTGCTGGTGGGTGCAGCTCCCGCATGTTCCCTCGTTGGAGGCTTGAGCACGGATGTGGCTGCTACGGGGTTCCCCGTAATACTATAATGACAATAAAAAGAGGCCTGAAGATTTGGAAAAAAAAAAAAAAAAGAATGATGAACATGGAATGAAAAATTGAACATGGAATGAAAATTTGTTTTGGTATCCTGCGGCCTAGCTCAGTTGGTAAGGCACGCAAGTGGCATTCAGGAGGTCTTGTGTTCAATCCCCATTGGCCTCATGTACCTTCCTGGGCATGCTTGGCGCCTGCCACCTACAGATAGCCCGTTGGTCCCCCCAATTGGCATGAAAAAGCAGGCTCTGCTGATGTTCATAGGGGGAGGGGTAATAGGGGAGGCACAGCGACTGGCCACTCAGATGATGCTCGGTCCCTCTGCCAACGGCTGTCCCCTCGGCGGTGCCCCCCGTTGGGGATTCCCTGAAGGCTATCAGGCCACCCTGGGCTGAAAAGGCCACCGTTGTCAGATTAGACACAAGATTGAATTTACCTGGGCTGGTTATGATAATACCTCAAGGCCAAAAAAAAAAGGGAAAATTTTCGAAATGCCCCTGAAGTTTGCGTTTATTTGCGGCGTGCCCCTGTGAAGGCCGACTTACCCTGTTATGCCCCTCGGGCCTCTGAACTTTTCTGCAGGCCCCTGTCAGCACGGGGCATAACTTTCCGATATTGCCTTACTGGGCCGCTGGTTGCATTTCGTCGTCCCATCCTTGAAATGCCCTCACGAGGGGCACACATCTTTCTGTGATGCCCTTGAGAAGTGGCGGCAGTATTTCTAATTCGAAAATGGTAGGTGCTTCACGCGTCTTCTTGGCGCCATCGCCCGTGCACGCGCACGCGTCTGTGTGTGTGTGTTTGTGTGTGTGTGTGTGTGTGTGTGTGTGTGTGTGTGTGTGTGTGTGTGTGTGTTGGTGTCATCTTTTCGTTTACTTGTTTGTTGGACAGGTGGTATATGATGACGAATCGAAGGTCCTCCCTACTCCTCTTCCCTCCTCTTCCCTGGTTCCTCCCTCATCCGTCATCGTCATAGTCCTTGTCCTCCCTACTCCTCTTCCCTCCTCTTCCCTCCTCTTCCCTTCTCTTCCCTCCTCTTCCCTCCTCTTCCCTTCGTAGGGACTGCAAGTGTCAACAGCGGCGACAGGGGCATGCTGGAAAGATTGACGGTACGGGTAAGGGCATATGGGAAACCTTACTGCTGTTTCTCAACGGGCAGCCGGTAGGGGCATACTGAAAACTTGGTACCGGTACCGGTACCGGTAGGGGCATATGAAACATTTTTGAGGCCCAAACGACGCCAGGGGTATTCTGGAAACATCATTCGTCGTCAGAGGGGCACGACAAGGTAAGTCGGCCGCCAGAGGGGCACGCCGCAAATAAACACAAACTTCAGGGGCATTTCGAAAATTTAATGAAAAAATAAATATATATTGTTTTGTCTTTTTTTGTTTTTTTTGCATGTGGTGAGTGGTGGAGGGAGGCCCTATGGCTACGTAGTGGCCAAAAATGCGGCCCCTGCATTCCGTACGTTGGTAGGTGGCGTGGTTGGAGTGAGTGAGTGCGCAATCACAGTAGGACCTTTCGTACAAAGCGTCTGGACACGATTGCAGTCAGATTCGTCCTGGGCGGGCCGTAATTGTTGTCAGATGCATTTCGGAAAGTGCTACCAGTGTGAGTATGCGGGAAGAACAGTTTCCCGCCTTTCCCCTCCCCCCTCGATTCTCTTTGAACTTCGGTGCGTCGGTGGAGGTGGGAGTTGTTGCAGTTACTCTCTTTGAATTTTGGTGCGTGGGTGGCCTTGGCAGTTGGTGCAGTCTCGCCTGTCGTCTTGGGCCTTGGGCGCTCCTAGGACGAAGACAACAGCGATGGCGTCGGCGAGAGGCTGCCGCCGCCTTCTGAGCTTGAGAGGATTCTTGGTAGCTGGTCATCGCCAGAGTTTGGGAGGAGCGGGCCATGTAGGGGCAGCAACAGCAGCAGCAGCAGGAGGAGGAGGAGGAGGAGGGTTTTCACGAGTTGGGCAGCTGAGTTCTTTTGCCAGCCGATTGCTCTCCTCATCAAGCCACTCACATCCGTCCACGTGGCAGCGAACTGGTGATCGGCGGGAAATGTTGCGTCCTCCCCCGGAATCTTCCGCCGCCGGCCCCGCCGCCGCCGCCGCCGCCTCCTCTGCCGCTGCTGCTGCTGCTTCTGAAGAGGGTAGATTTCGAGGCCTCACTGCGACTGGGGCAATTCTGGGTGTTATTGCGCGCGGTCCAAGTCAACGGAACAATACGTGCGCAGCATCTCTTGGCCATGTTGACGACAACGTAAATAATAGGGAGGAGGGGGAGGAGGAGGAGGAGGAGGAGGAGGTAGTTTGCGCGGGAAACCTAGAAATTTGTGGGCGGGGTGACAAAAGGACGAAGAGAGGCAAGAGATTCAAAGGGGCTTATGGAAAATCGCGCGTAAAGAGGGGGATTAAAGAAAGGACTAGGCGGCAATTGTTTCCAACGGGGGTAAATCCTCTGCCGTTTGGTTTCAGTAATCAAGCTCGTGCGTTATAAAACAAAAAAAGGCTTTTTCAATGGGCTGTAAACGTTTTCTTTGCCCCTGTTTTCCTTCCCCTCCTCTCGCCCCTCCCGCCCCCCCCCCCCCCCCCCCCCCCCTCTTTTTTTTTCCCGTCTGTGAAGTATTTGCGATGATTACGTCTCGCTCTTGTGTGTTATAATTTCTGAAAAAAAAAAATCTGTCTCTGAGTAATTGGTGGACAATTTTTTTATATTTTTTTTCCTTCGGTAAATGTTTTCTTTTCCCTCTTCTTCTTCTTCTTCTTTCTTCTTCTTCTTCTTCTTCCTCCCCCTAGGGCGCCTCGCCCCCTCCCTTCTTTGAGTCTTTGCGCTGATTTTGGCTTGCTTTTTTTTGCAAAAATACAAAACAGGAGATGATTGATTCTATTATTACTAACTGTAGAATCCTCTTCTCCCGTGGCTGCGTTCTCATCTGGAAAAAAAGAGGCAGAAAAACGAAAAGTGCAGCAGGAAAAGAAGAGGGCGAAACGACAGGGATCCCAGTCCCGTTTGCTGTGTGCGCATTGCGACATACCCTATTCTGTCCTCTCGTCTTGTCTTTTGGACTCTGGCGGGGAGAAGGACAGGATGTATGCCGTGGCCAGTTTAGCAAAACCGCAGTGAGCATCTACAGTCTGCCTCTCTTTCACTCCGATCTGTGTAAATCTATGCATCTAACCTGTCTCTCCAACTTCTCTCTCTCTCTCTCTCTCTCTCTCTCTCTCTCTCTCTCTCTCTCTCTCTGTGTCTGTCTGTCTAGTTATGCTGCCCATATGTCGTTTGCATTTGATCCCATCGGGATTCGAACTCGTGTCAATTTCGTATTTAACAGTTTGAGGTGTGTTACCATTCAGCCACATAGAGTTAGGGCTTACCCCCTTAAAAAAAAAAAAAAAAAAAAAAAAAAAAAAGTCGTCGCTTTCCAAAATAAACGTTCGTTTTATCTCCGAATTTAATCCCCCCTTCCTCCCCTTCCTCCCCCCCCCCCACCGTCTTCGCCCGAATAGAACGCACGGTCTTGATAGGCGTATTTCGGGCACCCTTCAGTCTATATGCATGGATAATGACCTTGCGTTCTATTCGGGGGAAGGCGATACGTTCCAGATAGCTCCCCTTCCTCTCTCCGGCTTGCTGCTCCTTCGCGCCACGGCTCCGACCTCGCGGAAGGGCTTTGCTCCTTTGGCCGCGGCTCCGTCCCCCGCGGAAGAGCTTTTTTTGTTTTTGGGGTGTGTGTGTGKGGGGGGGGGGGGGGRGGGGCGCGTTGTTGGAACCACTTGTTTACTTTAAACAGAATAAAGAGTTGAAAAAAGAAAAAAAGGACATGAATGGTGTCTGCGCTGTCCCTGTTTGGCATCCCTCATTGCATACCACCTCGTTTTTCGTCAGTTTTTTTTTCTCTTCAGAATTTTTGCATGTCAAATAAACGTTCTAGTGTAATATGATAATATCAATTTCTTAGGCGAACGCGTTGCCATTCCATCCACGTGGCTTGATCTCATTGGCCGCTCACTCCCGAGCGTTCAGGTCGGTACACGCAAGCGCACACATGAGACGGACTTATACGCAAAGCTCAATGACGTGGGATGGCTATTACCAGGTAGTTAACGTTTTACTAACTAATATTTATATATTTATAAATATAGTAGTACCAGTATTTGGTGGGGGACATTGAAAAAGGGAGGAGGTGCAGCTACTGGCAAAATGCTCGGTCTTTGCGTTAGCAGAACCCCCACTGGCGGCTCCAACCCTGCACCCTAAACCACTAGGGCAAGGGGCAACATGCAATATCCCCTTCACGGTGAGAGGTAGCTATGCGTGCAGGGATCGAACCCCATTATATATAGCCCCTTAGGAGTAGTGGTAGGTAGGTAGGCAGTGAAAGGCAAAAAGGGAATTTGAGAGAATATACTACAGGAGACGTAAAGAGGAGGGCGGGGGGAGGGGGGAGGGGGGAGAAACAGAACAAACCGAAGTATTCTCGAATATTCAAATCTTGATACAATAATTCTCCATAATAATAAATTGAGTCAACAAGAACCTGAAAAAACATCTCAAAATCCTGTCCAATCCTTCCACCCTTTATTTCTTTATCTCAGGCATAAATCGCACTTCCTCCCCTTCTTCCCATCTCTTTTTCACCATATCTTTTTTCACTCTCACTCTCTCTTTCTCACCATCTCTTTCTTTCCCTCTCTCCAGATCTTTTTTTTTTTTTCAGATCTCATTTCTCACCATCTCTTTCTCTTCATTTCTTTCTCACCATATCCTAACTCTCGACATCTCTTTTTTTAACCATCTCTGTTCTCAGTGACATCTCTTAACTCTCACCGTCTCTTTTTCACAGTCTCTTTTTCACCATCTCTTTTTTCACTCTCTTTTTCACCATCTCTTTTTTCACAGTCTCTTTTTCACCATCTCTTTTTTCAGTCTCTTTTTCACAATCTCTTTTTTCACTGTCTCTTTTTCACCATCTCTTTTTTCACTGTCTCTTTTTCACCATCTCTTTTTTCACAGTCTCTTTTTCACCATCTCTTTTT
>BFEA01000774.1:490845-506727 GCA_003427395.1 Chara braunii
GTTCCAACAGGGTTGAGAGGGGTCTGGTGGGTTGTTTCTGCAGAGGCTTGGGAGCATTGGCCGGTCGACGGGCCCGCTGCAGCCATTGCTCCCTGCAACTGCCCTGGCAGCGGCGTATAAAAGCATTCAGCCTGTCGGTATGACCATTGGTACTCCTTCGCTGCCCAATTTTTACAAATAAGTTTTCCGTTATCCTGTACTTCCACCATCTTGTGCTAGGGTCGAGCCAGCGTTTGCTGAAGGCTGAAACGGCGTGTTTTTTTTTTCTTTCCTTGTCCGGTGTTGCTGCCACCTCCTCCACGAGCTTTCTGCCAGCTTCGGTCAGGTTTGCCCGGATGATGTCCAACAGTTCTACTTTAGTCGAGTGATAGCCCAAGGCCATTTCTTGTCGCTCTGCTGAGCACCTCATTCGCCATATGACCATGAGGACAGCCAGACTTGTGTGTTTGAACAAATTTCGTTGGAAGGGTGTCCAGGCCGGCGGGATGCTTATTCGCTTTCCCAGAAGAATAAGGGCAATGTTCCAGTGGAACACCATATCCGTGAGGGGGTGCCATGTTGCGACCCACCTTTGCCATACCTGTACTGCCATTGGATACGCCGGCAAACAATGTTCAAGGTCTTCTCTCCGGTGAGGAGCATTGGGAGCAGATTGGGGACAGGACCCGTGCCTGTTCCAGGTTGGACCTTGTGGTCACCTTGCCCAGGTCTGGGAGGCAACGATGAGTGATTTGCTATTGCAGGGCTCTATGGGAGGTGGGCATGATATATGCAAAGGTGGCCCATGGGATATGGCGCAGGTTTTCTTCACCTACCGGGGAGTCCCTCCTTCATTTATTCAAGACAACCGCTGTTGGTGGCAGCCGTCTATACGCCTGTTTATATCCTTCTCTAACCGTGTATTGCTAGACGGTGATGTGGTTGCGGCCCTTCCATTCCCAATCTTCAGGGTCGAAGGGGAGAACACCCACCAGGGTGGACATTTCGTACTCGTAGTATCCCATGTCTTTGTCCCCACCACTTTGATTTTAACGAGGCCTTCCTCTCGGCTAAGTGATGTGCGGTCCAGTCCCGGGACCCTTTTAAAGGGGAAGCCCACCTCGCCTCTGGCACATCCGGCTCAAAGGCCTGCTGGTGCACCCCTTCCTGTGTGCCGTGAATTGCCCGGAAGATAGTCATGAGGATCGGGTTCGGGCCGGCCTATATCACCCAGTCAAGGCTCTGTAGCGACGGTCCTTCCTGGGTGGCCACCCATTGCGGGAGGATTGCCATTTGCAGCTGTTGCAGCTTGCTTTGAGCCCTTGTAATTGTGAGGTTGGGCTCCATCAATTGGGATGATTCAATGTGCCTGTGTGGCTGTCCCACAAGTCTTCCAGGACGAATATCCCATTTTTTACCCAAGTGAGGCAGTGGGAGTTGGCTGCCAAAGAAAAGGGTGACCCGGCAGGGTTGCAGATGTGCGGGTTCTTGATCAATGGCGGGTGCGATATCTCCTGCCACCTGAGTGGAGGGGGCTTTTTGATCGAACCCATCTATCTCCACAGGTTTAAAAGGGGTCATTTTTTAAATCCCATCTCATTCTGTTTCGGGAGGACCCATCCCTCTTATGTGGGGAGGGGGCTTGGTAAGGACCAGGCTGCATTAGTGAGGGGGTGAACTGGGTGGGAAGGGTGGGAAGGGGGCACAAGGTTTGTCAGTTGTATGTAAGCGAGTGGCTGCCATGGTGGGAAAGGTGGGAAGGCAGCACAAGGTTTGTCAATTGTATGTAAGTGAGTGGCAGCCATGGCACATCGTTAGCTAACAGCAGGTGGGTGATTAGTTTGAACATCAGAGCTTTGATCTCATCCCCTGGGTGGAGGATACCCATTTTCCCTTCTCTCTTTGGTTGGGTGATGTATTTCCACGCCACCCTTCGATGAATTTTATGTGCCCGTGGTCAGTCAACCAAGTGAGGGGGTGAACTGGGTGGGAAGGGTGGGAAGGGGGCACAAGGTTTATCAGTTGTATGTAAGCGAATGGCAGCCATGGCACATCGTTAGCTAACAGCCGGTGGATGATTAATTTGAACGTCAGAGCTTTGATCTCATCCCCTGGGTGGAGGATACCCATTTTCCCTTCTCTCTTTGGTTGGGTAATGTATTTCCACGCCACCCTTGATGTATTTCATGTGCTCATGGTCATTTCTCCATAGGTAGGCTGCCAACGCCGCTCGCAAATGCGGTAATTGCTTCTTTGGGATCTGCCAAAGGGCCGTTTTGTACCAAATGGTGGCGAGGATGGCGTTATTGATTACTACTTCCCTTCCCACCAGCGATGTGTAGAGGCCATCCCATTTGGCTAGCCTTTGCAAAGTCATCTGAACTAGTGCTTGTTCGTGGTTCAGTGGGGACCCATTGCTGTCAGCCTGTCACGCGGATTCATTAAACTCTCATTGCTTCCTCTTGCGAATGCCAGTTGACAAGCGGGTTTTGCAGGAGAGGAGAGAGGCACCACCCCTCCGTTTTGGTCCCCAATTGACCTTCATATCTATAGCCACTGCAAAGGTTTGTCAATGTTGTAAGGGAGGCCTCCGAGGCCCTTATGAGGACCGTCTGATCATCAGTAAATAAGGATGTTACTTGCACCAATTACGGGGGCGGTTTCGGGATATTGATGCATTTAATGTCCAAATTGGCCTGAATCACTGTCGTCAGCGCCTCCATCATAGACACAAAGAGAAGGGTAGTTCCGGGCCCCTTGCCTCACGGATCTATGAAGGGCGAACGAGAGGAAAGGTGCCCATTGACCATGATGTTCGTTGTTGCGGACATGTGCATGGTGGACACCGATGCTCTGAGGAGTCACCAAAGTTTATTTTTTGCAGGCAAGCGTTCATGAAGTCCCAGTCCACGTTGTCATAGGCCTTCTCGAAATCTATGAATGGAACCATGGCTTTCGTTGGGTGTTGTCTGGCGTACATGATACTCTCATTTACTAGAAGCACGTTGTCCAAGATGTTTCTTGGGGCATAAACCCTGTCAGATCTTGAAAAATCAGGTGGTTCGTGTGTAGGAGCAACCGGTTTGTTATTGCCTTAGACAACCCTGGTTTTCTTTTCCTTTTGCAGACGTAGTGTACAGAAGTGGTGTGTTTCCCTCCCTTCCCTCGGTCGTCTAAAATTAATGCAACTTATGCAAGGTTGTGTTTGCGACTTTGTTGGGTGTTTTATCTTAAGGGGAACAATGTAGTACCTTTGTGTTCAAGATTTAGGAATGGAGAAATGCGATCGATTCTTTCTCATTTTTTAGCATAAGTTGATGACTTCATCAAGCAATGCCTAAAGAAGGAGTCAGCAGAACGACCATCAAAACCCTAATGTCAGTTTTGGACCTATTACCCAGACCCTAAAACTAGGGGTCCCCGTTAACCACTTCTGGGTTTATTGTGAATTCGGAACATGATATATTAAGGCTGATAATCCCAGGAAATTGTTCACACTCGAACCTCTTACAACAAAACGTGGTTGGTGGATGGTGCACCCGCAGGTGTTGGTCCCGCCACTCAGGTTCTTTCCTCTGCGCGGGCTACGCACCCACTGATCACAGGCACGTTGAATCCCCTCGGACCTGATTTCAAGACGAGGAAGATGGAGAAATCTCGTAAGCAATGCCTAAAGAAGAACCCAACAGAACGACCATCAGCCACAAAGTTGTTTGACTCATTGGTTTGTAGTGAATTCGAAACCTAACATGGCCATCAGCCGCAACACTGTTAACTCGCTAGTTGGTTTGTTGTGAATTAGAAACCTGACAAATGTGGAAGAATCGACAGGATCTCTTCATTCCTAAATCTTCAACACGAAGGTATATTGTTCGCATGAAGATAAAACACCCATATATGTCAGGTTTCAAATTTATAACACGCCAAGTAGTGGGTCAACGACTTTGTAGTTGATGGCAGTGTTGTTGGGTTCTTCTTAAGGCATTGCTTGATGAAGTCACCAGCTTCTGCTGACGAGTATGGACAAATTGACAGAATTTCTCAGATACTAAATCTTGAACAGAAAGAATAAAAAAATACATTTTTTTTTTATGTATTGTCTAATATTTCATAATAGAATTCATTCTTTTATTTTATATTTGTACATATATTGTTCGCATGAAGATAAAAAACCCAACAAAGTCCCAACATAACCTTGCATCGATTACATTAATTTTAGACAATTGAAAAAAAAAAGGAAAACACACCACTACGCCATCAAAAGAAAAAGAAAAGCAGGGGTGTATTGATTTCAAAACATAATAAAGAGCAAGTCCACCAATGTGGTATCTCTCAACTAAAGAGTCTCCTTCATTGAATCAAGAAATAAGAAGCGAATAACCCACATGCCGGTGTTAAATAGAGACGAAAAACAAGTGACAATAGCCACACAACCACCCAAACAAACGAACCGAGCTATAGTAGCAATATTCAACTTATTTCTTTGTTCGTTTCTGTGTGTGTGTGTGTGTGTGTGTGTGTGTGTGTGTATGTGTGTGTGTGTGTGTGTGTGTGTGTGTTTGTGTGTGTGTGTGTGCATGCTCTCGCTTGCTCGCTCTCTCACTTGCTCTCTCTCTCGCTCTCTCGCTCTCTCGCTCTCTGTGCCAATAACTTGTGTGCGCAGGTGAGCGTTTTGAAAGAATCGGGGTGGTGTTGGTTGCAATCGGGAACAACCGCGTCATACCTCAGTCTGTCATACATCAAGAGCACTATTGCTACCAACCGCATACTACATTCCATCCTGCATCAGTCCCCCTCAAAGTAGACAATTACGGACCACATGGGAAGCTATTTAAAAATGATCCACTGAAGAGACGAGCGTACATGTGATCGTCCCATTGAATCTCATGAGCCAGTTGCAACCTCTTCATGTTACAATCAAGCCTTATTTTTTGCAACACTACAGCCGTGAGTATATTAGGGGCATTCAGAAAGTACTCCAAAGCGCCAAACTGCAAACAAAGTGGGCGATTAGAAATGCTCTTTCTACTGCATGGTGGTCGATTAGGTTTTGAGTTGGGTTAAAATGAAGAGTGAGCAAGAGACCACTTGAAACGGTTGTATGCATTTCTGCATTATAGTCTCATAATTCTCAAGGTTCCACCTCCAGTGCAATAATTTACTGCAACCAATAGGCCGTTGTAGGAGCGTTCAGTCCACTATAAAAGTTCATTTTCCACCAGCTTGAATCAATGTTGTAGTGTCTAGCCTATCTGTAGGAGCCTTCAGTCCTCTATAAAAGTTCATTTTCCACCAGAAGTCTCAGTCACAAAATTAGCAACAGCATCCAAGGAAAGTCCAGAAACATCAAGAGCGACAAGCAACCGCGGCTGCCCCAAAAATTAGAATTTATGAGGTGCATTATGTATGAACGGGCATCTATAGTGAATGAGCAAAAAAATTATCATTCGAGTTGTTGCGGAACGTTGTTGTTTTCCCATCTTCAAAGTTCAAGTTGACTTGGTTGAAAATTGTATGCAAGTCACTGTCAAAGGAATATGGATATAACGCAGCATGTCGATGCAAATTCCAACGTTAAACTGACACTAGGTTTTCCCTGGATGACCAACGTGCTGAGCTCAGGTGATACACATATGAACTGTTGAAAAACAGACATGAAATCAAAATAGTTATGAATTATTCAGGGTTAGTCTGTTCGACAATAATATTTCGAAGACGTTGTCAACTACGAGGTCTTTCGTAGGAGCGTTACGTGATAGTAATCAGTGACTCGACATCAAACTCTAACACATGGCAACAATGATGTTTTTTTTTCAAAGAATTATTCACGAAGTCCAAACACCACCATAGCAACCAAACACTATGCTATAATGTAACCTAGCTGAACCCACCCTTTCATTCCCCTCTCGTCGGAAGGTTTCCACCCTTGGCCAATTCGGGGCCCTATCCCTTCAAGGACTTAAAAAAATGGAAGTCATGTTCGATTTTTTTTTTATTTTTTTTTTGCCCTGATCTTTTTCAATTGATTGTTGTTCCTTTAAATGTGGCGTCTGTCAAATTTCATCTAATATGATAATGTAACAAAAGTTGAAATATAAAATCCACATAATAAAACGAGTTTAAAATTCTTCGAATATATTCAATAACGTGTTTTTTTTTAAACATATTATACTTATTTTTGTTTTCATCTGATTAATGATTATCGTTTTTGTTTCATCTGAATTTATAACTAACCAACCAGCAAATGAATTATTCGATCACTTAATCTATCTAATATATTCATTCATTTATTCACTCATTTATTGCTCAATTAATCGATTGACCGATCATACATATAAAAAAACACACACATACATTCACACACAGACTAACAGGCATACACACACGCACATGCACACACTCAACTGATCAAGTTATCAATCAATCGATCGACATATCTATTGCTCGATCGATCAGACCATGATACAACCAGATCAGTAGATCTAAAATCGACGGAGTTTTATCTGTATTGCAGACAATGAAGCACGACTGATCAAGATATTAACCCGATAAAATTGGTTGATTAATGAATTCACAGACTAACTGACTAAAATGAAGCACTATTGACCAAAATATAAACCGAATGTATTCATTGATTGATTGATGAATTTATAGACTGGATGACTGACTATGTCAGTAACTCACTCACTCCGTAGCTGGTTGGTTGAGTCACTATGTGACTGTACAATTGATGGACTTACTGGTGGACGTTAGTTGACCAATTGACTGACTGACACATTGAGTGACTTAGTGATTGACTATCTAACTGATAAACTGACTGATTGAGTGACTGACTACCTTATTGGTAGATTGACTTGTTGCTTGACTTTCTAACTCGCTGGCTGAATGCGCAACTCATTGATAAATCGACCCACCAGTTAATTGATTTGTTGATTCATTCATTTATGGACATTGCACACACAAATATATACACACACACACACACACACACACACACACACACACACACACACACATATACACACACACACACACACACACACACACATATACACACACACACACACACACACACACACACACACACACACACACACATATGCATACACACACACATACACACACACACATATACGCATACACACACACATACACACACATACACATACGCATACACACACATACACACATACACACATACACACACACATGCACCAGACACATGCAGCAGACACACGCATATGCACGGCAGAAACACGCGCAAAAGCTCATACAAACACACATACATACACTTACTATGCAAACACAATCACTCACATTTTATTCATACATACTATACAAATTCAACGCGCGTACAGATACACAGAGTCACATTAAGTAATTATTCATTGATTGATTTACCGATTTAGTGATTGATTGATCGAACAATTGATGTATCGTTCAATCAATCAATCAATCAATTAATTTATTAGTTTATAAATGATGGATAACGCACACACCACGCACACACCCACAAAAGCTTATGCATGCACGGTACAAACACATAAGTGCACCCATATACACATTCACACTGACTCTCACACAACACATAAGTATATATAGCAAATACACACATTTGTACACATATATATATACTCCAATGGATTGACTAATTGATTGATTGATTAATAAATTAATTAATTCATCGATGGACCGATGAATCAATTAATTAATTCAATCAATCGATCAATGAATGCACAAAAGCATGAGGTGAAATTAAAAAAACGAAGAGAATAAATCAGAACTCAAATTCAAATTCAAAATGCATGTTCAAACAATCATTGAAATAAATGCAAATCAGATTGATAACAGAAATCTGCGAAAACATCAAAGTGTTATACAAATTATATAACAACTACGAATGACTAATAAGAAGAACACCGAAACAATTCTTTGTAATTCAATACCATTTTTATTTTTATTTTTTCAAATATCGATTTCTGTATACAAACGAATTAGTTATCAATCACACACTAATATACAATTTAATAATCGAATCATTGTTCAATCCATAATATAATGAATGAAGTAGTGCAGAGTATAGCAACTCGACCAATATACAATGTAATCAAGATCTAATCACTTACTACCAAACCAATCTATAATATAATCATATGATCCAGTCATTGATCTAATAAACTATATTCTTGTTCATTTATTCCGTATGACTACCTAGATCCACATCATACTCTCTTTCACTACCACCTTTTGTATTATCCCCCCATTAATTATCCTCGTCCTCACAGTTTCATTTTCCACACAAGGATCATCATCTAACTCGTCATCACTCTCACCACCTACATTGTTGTTATAGTCATTTTAGTCTCTATCGTAACTGTTGTTCACTTCTTGTTCATCATCCTTTTCGTCATCGAATTCTTCATCCTTTTTATCGTGATATCGATAGAGATGCTCATGGTCAATTTTTTTACAGCTCCTCAATAGAGAGAGATTTTATCTCGTCTTCTGTTTTCATACATCGACGATGTTTTCTCTTTGAATTTTCAATCAACTTATGCAAATTAGCACGATTCATTTTCCTGATCCTCGCAATTCAAGGATCATCAGTAGGCTTCATTGCCAACTGCTTCGCTTTCTCCACGAGGCGCTTTTGCGCATTAATTAACTCTATTTGGTACTACCTGTGATTCATTTTGTGGATATTCGGTTTAGAAGAGCTCTCGACATGAACATTAACACGATGATAATTTTTGTTCGGCGATATCATAAAAAAAAAGTAAACGCAAAGAGAAAAGATAAAAATGCAATTGCAAGTTTGTAACAATCAATGATAGTGTCAGCAATGAAGACGATAACGAAGACAGGAGAATCGAAGTTTGTTTGTGATCTCGCTCGAGGATTGCTTAATATGGAGCAAAATTAGTTTCTTATATATTATCTATCAAGGATCGTTTAATATACAATAAAGCGCAACACGAATGGAGCGAGGAGATACAAAGCACAAAGATTACTTAAAAGTGGTGTAAACAATGATCGTTAGCTAACCGCAAAAGAAAATCAAAGGTTGTGAAAGTGATGCAAACTTGAAAAACAGAAAAATATTATAAAGTTAAATTATTATTTTAAAATAAATTACGTTAAGATTTTTTAATTTTTATTCTATTTTTAAAAATGACATACCATTTTTTTATTTTTCGTCTCGCTTGAATCTTTTTTTTTTGAACTATTGTTTTAGTATAAGGAGTTACACTCGGTAAGGAGATTAAATTAAAACCTCGGTAAGTATATAAAATATTTTACTTGAACTATTGTTTTAGTATAAGGAGTTACACTCATAAATAGGTTGATCAAATTTTAATTAAAATATACTTATTGTAATTGACTTAAAAAACAGTTAAAATATTTAATAAAGTTATCAAGATTTCCTTTCTGTTTCCATCAAGTAGATATCATTGGAAGGGAAATTAATTTTGAGACGAAAACTTCTCAAATAAAACAAAAATTAATAAAATTGGAAGAACTTATGAATGATAATTTTTAAATTTGAATATTTTTTATTATTGTGGAATGTTTTTTTATCTTTTATTTTTTTTGGGGAATCTTCATGTCGAAGAAATTGAGTGCGACGGGAGATAATAAAATTTAACGCAAAGAAATAAAGTGCGATTGAAGACTGTAGCACATATAGTTTTCACAGGGACATATACGTACTTGCAAAACTATATTTGGGAAGACAAAGCGTCACCCACATTGAATTCTACAAGTCAGTCAACCCAGAAACGTTTTAACTAACTTCCAGAGCGATCAATCAAACCTTAAGAGCATCAAAAAACAAATTGCGAAACTAATCAAACCGATTAGCATGACCATAAAATCAATCATAATCACAAGAATCTAAGGTTGAAAGTGATGACGATATAGTGACAAATATCTCTCGTTGGTAGCCCTGCACCGATCATTCATTACACTAACAACAAAAAAACTAACTTTTCATATCATGATCAATCAAACATAGAGATCATCCGAAATTAATATCAGAAACACGAGGTTAACGATTTTCATGACTGTAAGATTAATCAGTGATAACAATCAAAATGATCAAGCGATTAGGTGACAGTGACAAACACCTCTTGTCCATACTCGTACACCGGTTCAACAGATCGATTATAACATAGACAATAAAAAATTACCCGGTACATCATAATCAATCAAATTTACAAATCAACTCAAGCCAAGTTAGGAAAAGGATCGAATCGATCTTCATGACCATTATACTAATTCACATCACGATAATATAAATGTTAAAGTCAGTGATATAATAATTAAAGTGACCTTAATTGGATAGTCATACATCAATTAACGAGATGTAGCAAAACACCAATGTTCGAAAATGACTATCTAGATCATGACCAATCAAATGTAGAGATTGTTCGAAGTCAAACAAAGAGTTTGATCTAACTCATCACCATCATCATAAAATTACTTCACCGTACAATATTACGAAGGATATGTGTGCATCGATTAAGGAGATCATAAAGAACGCCTACAATAAAAAGTAATTTTGCACATCACAATCAATCCCGACTATCCATGAACAAACTCACTTTGAAAAATTGATCGCATCGGACACCATAGCCATAAGGTAATAAAAAAGACAGAAGTTTAAATGCTCAAAAGAATGACGTGATAGTGACAAAAACCTTTATTTTATACCCTACAATGATCCAGAAGACGAAGCATAACGCCAACGGAGAAAAATAACATTCCACATCAGACACATATATCCCTCATTACATGGTCTGAAAACATGGATATAAATTTTTATGACGTAGAAGCACACAATCCCATTATACGTACTTAACGCTACTTGTTATTTACAAACAATTGAGATATGGAAGGGGGGGGAAAAAAGTATCGCCCATTAGGCAACATCGTGAAATACATTTGAAAAAATAATAGTATAATTTGGTTTTTCCTCTTTTATTTATAAAAGAAGGGCAACGACCTTTAGATAATATCTTTCAATTAATTGATTCTCACTTAATTTAGATTTATTCTCACCCATTAAGTTATTTTTGTCTTTATTTCAAAAGTTTGTAAATGTACCAACCGAGCAAGGTCAGTTACTAATAAAATGATTATTGTTTAATGTTGATTAACATTTTTAATTTAGAAATACATTTTAGTTTAAGGGGGATGCAAAATTTCTTCAGGCGATTTTTTCATATGAAGTTTGTTTTGTCATATATTTTTATGATATTTTACTATGTTATTTCAACCTTGCCTAGCTAAGTCCCCCGAGTAATGAATGAAAGCAATCAACCTAACCTTTTCCAACAATCGAGACATGCTCGTAGTTGAGTTTTTTATCCAAGCTTAAAAATTGTACTTCAATTTATTTCATGTGAGATGGATTCACCACACTCATTCAGAGTTACTAAAAACTTCATCGCAATTGACTTTAAAACACATCCATGACATTGAAATCATGACCCCACAACTTTGTGCAAAACATATTTTTTTCTTATGTGTATGTGTGTGTGTGTGTTTAGCAAGCGATCATTACTACATGAAGGAGTTTGAACACTCGACTGAGAAGTCGACTATGACAACAGAGATAAAAAATTAATTACTATGTTTGAGTTGGGCAGAGGCCTATGGCGGTGAAGATAGGCAACCGATATTTGTAGTCTAAATAATACATACTCACATGAAAATCAAAATAATGAAGAAATTACATAAGTTGTTTTCATAAACAACATATCCATTAAAAGATAAAAGCATAAAATGTAGGGAAGATACATGTTTAAGAGGTAGCAAAACTAGGAGATGTCATAACCGCCAACGTAACACGAAATAGTAAACTGTAATTGTTGGAGGGTGTTAAATCGTGATTGTTAGGGTTTGGCAGATAGATGGTTAATTTTTGCGGTTGACAAACTGTGAAAGAGAGGTAAAAAAACGTAGGACTATTGTTAAGGCAATGAAGATATGAATAAAAAAAAATTGAATAACATCAAAACCAATATAGTTGTGTGCATGAAAGAAAGAGAACGCGAGTCCTTAAACCACCAATAATTGGTCGAGCTATCGATACCAAGCCTTGAGCACCCTGCGTGCCAAGTCTGAACAAATCGTTAGCGCGGCATTTTGTTTTCTTTTCGGTTGACGCTTCCAGAAGCCCTAAAGACTCAACGCGTTAATGGAGAAGCGTCATGGTCGATGTATCTATTAAGTACTAGTGGTTTTACATCAAACGAGTACGATCTGCTGAATTTATTGCGCGAAAAGTTGAGGGAGTAGATCATATGGGTAAAAGGTAGACTGAACATCAGAGAGGAATGAGAGACGGATAAATCATTATTTGTGGTTAAAAACATGAGAGAATGAAACCTACTAATTAGTGTCCGGTATCGTGTTATGAATTTTATCTTGATCAAAGAGGAAGGAGGTAATCTATTTATTGTGGGAGAGGGAGGAGGAAACATGCTTAGCGAGAAGGAGATGGAGAAGGGAAGGGATGGGGGAAAATCGCCCACTGAACTTGGGTATATTTATGTTTCTTGCTTTCCTCATCGTTCTAATGTATGCCGCTTCATTTGTTGTTGCTTTATGCCTTTCTTCATTCCTTGGTGCGCTATGTCAATCCATGTCAATGCAACACGTCAGCATGTGCACTATTCGTAAATTCGGTATGTCCTTAGCCTCAATCGAGATGCACTATTTATTTCTGACTTTAACCTCGGTAAACCCAATACACCTTATGCCGACTGTTTCCAATTTGACCTTGTCAAACCCTCAACACTCTCTACCGCACTGATTGCCACCTATGTCCGGGTACAATTGACACAAGGCTCAATACTCCCGATGCTACATTCGACTATGCTTGATTCGACCCTGCCAAACCCACAACGTTCTACTGCCAACCTAGATATTGTCAAAGTGTACTGTGTTGTATAGCCTCGTAATAGCACAACCCACTATCAAGAAACAAACCCGGTCTGCATAAGGATCAAACAAAATGGTGCAAATTTGTTATTTTTTATGTAATAGAGGCACCCGCCAAAATGATTGAGGCCCCAACAAACGTTTTGGTTTTCATACCAAAACGAGATGCCATAATATAAACGAGATGCTATTATATAAAAGTAAAAAACTTAAGTAGAAAAAAAAAAAAAAAATTTCATTCGTACTTTATTTTATAAATCTTATACTCAAGAGTAGTAGACATACATGAAATCTGATTAAGAAAAGCATACATCTGAAAGAGGCATGCTACAACAAAAGAATAACAGTGTTAAACCTATTAAATTCTTAAATTTTTAAACCATAAAAATGTACATACGTTGTATCCGTATGCGACACATGTATGTCATACAACGATTTTTGTTGCATAATTTTTCAGAAGCCTATAATTGTACTGTCATTTTTTTTTCTTTGACAAATTTGGTTGGCAATTTCTTGCTAAGACTCTCGGACGAAAGTTGTTTGTATTGCAAATTTATGGAACAAACTTCTTTTACAAATTTGGTTGTTTTTTAAACAAACTTATGAAAAATATCGACACATAGAATGTCCCTTATGTTTTTTTTGTTCTCGTTGATTTTTTTTAATCGAATTTGGTTAGGAATATCGACAGAGCCCTTAAACAAAATTTGAAAACAACATACATATATTGTATTGTATTCAAATAAAACATTCGTACATTATATTCAACCGTTCATTTTATTTATTAAAAAACAAACAATTTATTAAATCCCGATTCATAAAGGTAATTGCAATAGAAGATACGTACGTTTTTGAGAGGTTGAAAAACTAGTTCACACTGCGACATATCGGTTTGTCCACCATCACCACTGGACCGCCCCGAATTGAAAAGCTCTAACTACGTATATTGAAAAAAGTTCAACTTAGGCTCGGATCGGCTGTAACAAGGCATGCACCAAATGTTTTAATGGAGTATGTAATCATTCCCACATCTTTGATGAACAAACAACAATCTTTTTAATTAAAAAGAAAAATAAAAAATCAGAGTAGCTGTGAAAATTCACATATATGTTAGGCTACCATTCGAGCCAACCATGTTACCCTGTTTTCCCAGGCGGCCCGGCCGTATAAGAACCTGGGAGAGTCAAAAAAATAAAAAAATAAAAAAAAATAGTATGCAGAAAACTAAACTCAACAACTCTTGCCTCATCAATTTTTTTATCGAATTTAAAAAAGATCTAGGCTACCAGCCGGAACGCCCGAGGCCCTAGTGGCCAGCCCGTGCAAGTACCAGGGAAGGTCCCCCCCCAAAAAAAAAAAAAAAAAAAAAAACCTATGTTGTGCAGAATAATAAATTGAACAACGTTTGTCTCAAGGCCACATTAAAATTTGTCACCAAATTTAAAATAAAATATATATATATATATATATATTTTTAATTGTTTGGCCCGGTCGGGCAAGTGACACCCGCACCACTCTCGTAGCCTTTTCTTGTTTTTTTGCTCGGCCAATTAAGTGTTCCAGACCACTCACATAGCCTAGCATATATGTTAAAATACCCCTAAAGTTGGAAGTGTGGAATATTGTTTTGAAATTTTAAAAGTTTATGAAATGTCATTTTGATCTATGAAGATTTTCATGCCCGGCCGGGCCTGCCCAGGCGTGACACGCGTGGGGTCTGACGCCCGCGATACCCGGGAATGCAAAAAAATATATATATATTTTTTATTTTTTATTTTTTTTTGCCTTTCTGCGCTCTTCCGGAGGACCTAAAATCCGGACTCTTTTCATTTTTTTAGAGTTGGATGTCAAGGGGGGGGAAGGGGGTTATAAATTGTTTTTAAAGGGGCTAAGGACGTTTAAAGGGGGGTGGTCCCTTAGTGTGATTTTGTTATTTTCTTTTTTATGTCTGATTTGGTAAGGAATTCTGATGTGACCCTCAACCAAAAGTTGTTTGTATTGCAATTCTACACAACATTTTTTTTTAATTTTTTTTTTTTTTTTTTTTTTTTTTTTTTTTTTGCATTGGGGCTGCCCGGAACCCTGCCCGGGGTTCATGCCTGGTCGAACACCTAGGCGTGTATCCAGGCACAAGTTGGGTGCCCGAGTGCTCGGAAAGACAACCTTAATTTTAATTTAAATCTATTTGTTATACCCTTGTTCGAAGGTTGCCAAAATTGTGTTATACCTTTGACAAGGAAAGAATACAAACTTGTGTAACCATTAATCGGGGCTCCATCCTAAAGCTTTAAAAACAAAAATACATTCACAAACTGTTAAAATTTGAGAGGGGTGTTTGACTCTGCTCACATCTTCTGTGGTTTTTGTTTTCCTTAAAAAATAAGCGAGATTATTTTGTCAATTTCGACTTAAACTACCTAGTACCTACCTACTACTACGCGTAATCATAGTACTACGAGGAACCCCGTATAGCATATACGTTACTTTCAAGGTAAATCTCATAATTAATTTTAAAAAAAAAGGAAACTTCAGGGCTTAGGGTTGTATTATCGAGCTCATCAACTCTCGTTGTGTTTTGTTTTTTTTTGTGAACGGCGAAAACTCTTTCGGCCACGTCACATAGGAATTAAAGAAAATAATAGAGACAAGTTGGAGACAACGAGTAAATAATCTTATGAACCGCCGAGACACGTGTGGATGCGTTGTAACCTCGCCGCTCTGGCCAAGTGCGTCAATCGTACCTCTCACAGTTCTCTACGACAAGATACGTTCTCTCGAGGCAAAACTTGCTTTCCCGAAGGGGTTGTCACTATTCTTAGGAGCGTTGTCAGGCGGCCACAAGTAGTGCGCCGCCTGAAAACGGCAGTTTAGGGGTTTAGGCTCAGGGTTAAGACCGCGTTTTGACAGTGCTTTGGGACGACCAGGCAGCAAGAATTATGAGAACTCAGGGTACCC
>BFEA01000774.1:511161-523863 GCA_003427395.1 Chara braunii
TGTCTCTTATACACATCTAGATGTGTATAAGAGACAGGAGAGAGAGAGAGAGAGAGTGAGAGAGAGAGAGAGAGAGAGAGAGAGAGAGAGAGAGAGAGAGAGAGAGAGAGAGAGCAGGCTCGCGCAGAAAGAGAAGGAAGGACAGGGATTGAGAGAGAGAGAGAAAGAGAGAGAGAGCAGGCTCACGCAGGGAGAGAAGGACAAGGACTGAAGGAGGAATGGAGAGAGAGAGTCACAGTTTTGCTAGTTTTTTATTTACTTATTATTCTTATTTGTTTCTTTAATCTTATTTAAATATTTAGTAATGTATCATACTCTCTCTAATTGCTGAAGAGCGCTGCGTGACGACGGGGCTTGACGGATCTTGAACTCAATTGGCCCCTTTCACCCTACTGGTCGCCGAGGACCACGGAGCGGGCGCGGCGAAGTGACAGGCGCCGTAGCCCATGGCTTCAGCGAACAGTAGGTAGCCCCTCCCCGGGTTTCCTCACAGCGTATCCCTGCTGGGCTACTTACCCACGTACAAAACCTTTAAGATTAGTCAAGGGCGTTATCAAGCGAATCGGTCCTACAGGGGGACCTTTCCGGCTGCGTCACGTAACGTTACGCAGGATTTCGTGCAGGACTTCTGTTGCGCAGTGCCATAAAGATTTTTTAGCCGATTCGTCCGCGTGGGCTAGCCATACCTCTCACGAACCCCTATGACATGATAGGGTCATGAGAGCTACAACTTACCTCCGCCCAAGGGGTTGTCACCGCCCTTGAATGGGAGTATGCCCGCCGAGCTACCGAACCACATGCGAAAGTTAATCAGTTGCAATCGCAGAGGTGGCCCTACCGAGGGCGTTTTCTTGTATGCTGTAGCATAGGGGGTACATGTGGTCGCACTCCTCTATTGGACCCATACAAGAATCGACGCACTGAGAGGCTGAAGTCGCAAACGCGACTCGTCGTCGACCGACTTAGTTGCATTCTTCTTACGATGCATTACACTACACCAAAGCAAAAAAAATCAAATCACTTACACAAAACAAAACACTCTTAGTCTCTTTAGTATCCAACTCATAATCTTTTTACACGAAAATCAGTTAGGCGTCGTTCGCGAGGCTCAAAATAAATATCGCGGGGACGGTGACTTACTCATATCGACTAGTTATGCCTCAATATGCATGCAGGCATAACGATGACGTACTATGCAATACCCATAATCGTGGGGCCCTCGATGGTCTCGAGGGTCATCTTCGACACTGTAGTGTCAGTTGAGATGCGCCTTGAGAGATTAATCTCTCGACGTTAGACAACCGCCAAGGCAGTTGAGAGGCCTACCCTCTTCTGCACCCTGCGGAGAGTGGGTGGTAGACATGTTCATGCCTCTTGTGGCGGCCAGCACTTATGGCCTTGGAGGCGAGCTCCATCATCTAAGGCCTGGAGATAAGTCAAGGGGTTTGACTTTGATGGCTGCAACAAACTTCAACATCCAACTGTAATAAGTCTAAAAAGCAAAAGATAAAAAGGGATCTCCTCTTTCTCTCAAATGCAAAATTTGTTCAACCCTTACACATGGTCACAATAGACCACGTGAATATTCATAATATTTACATATACAGATATATAGAGGTACAAAACAGGGGACGATCACTTCGTGTAATGATAGTGCGACTTCCTTCAAGAATATACATGTGATCGCAGACAAGTCAAATTCAGAGTCCGAATCACAATCATACATGCAATCACATTAAAGATTCAACGAAAGGTCCATGCACTACAGGGGTTCAACTTTAATCATTCTCCACGCTCATACCCCTCACCGTAAGCAAACCAACCTCACCCTTTGTCCAACCTTCCATAATAAAATACTCAGTATCTTTGTTAAATGACTATTCAATAAAGTCTGGGTGACAAAAAAAAAAAACAATTATAACCACTGGGGCTAAAGCCTTTAGGTTGAGTGACGGGAGTGAGTTAGAGTTGAGTCGTAAACCGACGAATCGGTCACCGACCCTTTATCAATAATAACAGAATATGATCCTCATGGGATCAAGTTGAGACTAGTCCAATCCTGAATTGAACTGGTTAAAAAGGACCTGTAACACGGCACAGGTAAAACCCCAAAATTAAACTATAAGTACGGAGAATAAACCTTCATATCATGCTTCATTCGAGTATTTTTCATAGTTAAGTATAAATTTATCTCTAAACAAGTGTCCAAGGAAAGTAAGACCTTTGGCAACATCTCCCCTATAAAGGGTGGATCACCAGAATCTTTCCTATCATAATATAATATAACTCCTTTAAATGAAGAAAAATTTTGCAGCGCTTCCCAGAGGAAAAATACCTTCTCAAATTCACCAGAATCTTTCCTATCAGATTATAATATAACTCCTTTAAATGAAGAAAAATTTTGCAGCGCATCCCAGAGGAAAAGTACCTTATCAAATTTTATATTCGTATGAATATCAAAATTGAAATTACCTTCAACTCTAGAGGGTTAAATTTTGTCTAACTCCCTTGATTAGTAAATTTTTGGGCAACACCTCCTTCAGAGAAATAGGCTTCTCATATTCATACTAAGTCGGATAAGAACTCGAAATGAAACTTGAGTTTCTGCCAAGACAAACTTTAACTAACTCCTTTGTTTTTTAGAAATTTTTGCATCGCTCCCACTAGCAAAGTGTCATTTCAAAATTTATACAAAGTTAAATACAAATCTGAAAAATAGTTTTGACTTCCTAAAGTCAAATTTTGTCTAAATCCCTGATTTAGCAAAACTTCGGGCAACATTTCCCCCATAAAAGATGATTTTCCAAATTTTTACTAAAATATATATAACTCGTAGACGAAAGTAAAATTTTTAAAGTCAAAATTTGACGAACTCCTTTTTTTTTTAATAAATTTTGGCAGCTTTTTCCATAACAAAAGTAACTTTTAAAAATTTATACAGAACCAAGTAAAATAAATGATTTCAAAAAATATGAGAAATTGAACTAAGTAAAATAAAGTTAACTAAAAAAATGCAAGAATTAAACTAACTTTTACACTTCTAACGCGTGGCGAGAAACTAACTCGACTACCTATCAACCTCAAACTCAAACTAAGTAGTGCTCACACTCAGCCACATGCAAGTTCATACCACAATGGTGAGTACTCTCATTCTGTCCCAAGGATAAATCTTGTCAACAATAGTTCATAATATCTCAATAATTTATCTTTTTTTACACAACTTACATAAGGCGTAAAGTGAGATCATTCAAATTAGAAACAAAGTCTAGCTTTGTCATTGAATATACATAAACATAGGGTACTACTACTTTTTTCTTCTTTAGACACGTGACTAGGTCATTCAATTTAGAAACAAAACCTCGCAGGCCTGAGCAATTTCAGTAGCCACGTTATATATATTTTTCTGCTCTTAGTCTTTTAAGGTAGCATAAGACTGAACCATTCAACTTAGAAACAAAGTTCAACCTGCCCCCTTCTTACCACCAATTAATATTTTCTTTATTATGATAAGTTATAGCTAGACCATTCAACTAGTCTGTTTAAATAGTATAATAATAATAATAAAGTATAGATAAAATTATTCATTGATTTTGTTATGTGTGTGAATCCAGACCAAACCATTCAACTCAGAAACAAAGTTTAGTCCTTCACTCGATCTTCCTCATAGTAAAAAAAAGGTAATTTGAGTCATTCAACTTAAAAACAAAGCTCTAACCTCATTTTTCAAAAATAATAAAGAAATATGAGGAGACTAAGTCATTCAACTTAGAAACAAAGTTCAATCCCCCTTAGAAAATCAAAACGTAAACCAAGGTGACCAAGCCATTCAACTTATAAACAAAGTTTTGTCCCTGAAAACACAATCGCAGATAGCCCTCGCAAGTAAGAGCAACAAGACTATCCAACTTAGGAACAAAGTTTGGTCCTCCATACAGTCAAAATAAACATAGCACTGGTCATTCAACTTAAGAACTAAGACCAGCCTTTGGTTGACCCAGACAATCGCAAACAAAACCACCTTCCTCTCACTTTTCCCCAATTCAAAACCCTTTCTCAATCTGAATTGAGACAAACAGCGAAAATGAAACTGAGTTTGCGCATTCATTCATTTACTTAACTCAAATTTAAGTCAAGAAAGTCAAACATAAGATCAATATGGATGTAGACAATGCCCTCAGTCAAACTATAGAGAGATGTACAGGTAAGGGTTTTAACCTGGTTTATAAAAGGAGATGAAGATTATTATTCAGTTCCCTACCTCCAAAACCTCGCCTAGGTTCCGGCAGAGCTCCTGTAATCGGTGGGGCAACCTCCCATAGAGACTTTGGCACGGATTACGGGTTGCAATCCCGCCTGTCGCCTTCCTCTCTAAACCAATTGACCAGAATGAGAGTAAGAAGGAGAAAAGGATAAAATTTGAGTCACTCAAATACAAGGGAGGTGCACTCATAATCGCATGGGAGGGTCTTATTGCCTTGATACGCCTAAGGGTCCCGCAATGGTGGCCAAAAACACAGTCGGATGGTCAAGGTCCGACCACTACGCAGAGTAATGGCAGTCTTACAGCTTCCAAGTTGAAACAAAGATCCCTCTATAGATTCTAAGCACTCCTCCAAGCTACTACCCTTCCCCCTCTGATCAAACGGCTGCTACGCCGCTTCGAGGGTCTTCATCCGAATAATGTTCACCCTTGTGCTCTCCTTGAGCACGCCTTCCGAAAGCTCCAACCCAAACCATTAACAACCCGTCGATGCTGAGAACCAGTATCACCACCAAGGTGGCTACACTACTACCAGTTTGCTGATGCTAAGGAATAAAAGTGACCAGCCATTTAGACCTTTTGTTGGATGCAGTCGGATTTAGCAACATTAATAAGTTGTCGCATCTGTTGGGAACACACAAAGTGATAGTCAGGCCATCAACAATCTGTCGCCGCTCAACTGTCAGTTGAGCTGCCTTAATAAACCAGAAGTATCTCGTGATCTCGCAGCCCCCTCAGTACGTAGGCGCTTCCCAAACGCACGACCTTAGTGCCTGAATGATGGGGACGAATCCCTTAGCAATAGTTGGACTCACCTATCCTAATCGGGTAACCTCAGCAATCAGCCGCAATACGAACTCCGAGCATAATAGAAACAACAACAAGTATTAATACATTACAAAATGGTACAGCAAAACACAGTGCTCAGAGGTCAATGCAAGACAACAGTTGCACTTGCCATGCTTCAATGCTTAGTCTCTGTGACTCCTATATAAACCGTTGTTTAAGTCCACCTCCTTCGTTCCTTCCCCAGTCTATGATGGTCAACTCAGCTTCGAGTAGTCAGCGCCTTCATCATGGGAATAGACACTTTTTTAGCCCGATGCAGATAATGGGTCAGCTTCGAGTAGTCAGCGTCGTCGTCATGGGAATAGGTACACTTTCAGCCCCATGCAGATAATGGGCATATGCTCGCTCCCTCTCTCTTATATGCGTGTCCGTGATTGCCTCTAAATAATGGGCGAGCTAAAGTTGATGACGACTTCCAAGTGTAGTGCTCGTATAATGACGAACAATGCAAGTCGCGCCTTACCTCACCAGTCAGCAGGATGGGGATGAATCACCGATATATCCTGGCCAGATGCATCTCTCTCTCTTTACACGAGCTTTATTGATCAAACATTTGGTCGCACTATTGGTCGAACCCTACTCGTAGTGATGCACGGGCAATCGGGTAGACGGGTAGTACTGCGCTAATTTGACTATCCGAGGTCAATTAGGGCACGTACATCACCTCGGACGAATGGTGAACCGCAGGCATTGAAAGGTACCATCATAAAGGACAACGTAATGATGACGGGCATCTCCCCTTCCAAGCTCACACAAAAACAAGAAAAAAAAAAAGGTGCAAAAATAAAAAGAAGGAAGAAAATATCGAAAAAACAAATTCCGCTAAAAAACAGAAAGATTCAACGCTGCACCATTTTTCCTTGTGCGCAGCCGTGGACGCTCATACCTTCATTTAGCAGCACCATCGGTTCTGCGATGGCCAAACCTCTAATAGCCCCCCCGCCCTTTTGTCCGATCCTAGTAAGGAACAGCTGGACGGTGCATTCCTTCCGCCATCTCCGTAGTCATAGTCGTTGGGCGCCCTCCTTATCTTTCACACCCCAAACTTGCTCGCTAATATCGAAAACTAACACCGTATTCTGCTTCGGCTTCCCTAAAAACCACGGATTCGGTGATTTTTTTCGCCTTCTTCTTCTTCTTCCTAGCTTTGCCCGACTTCTCGGCGCACACCTTTTCTTCCTAACTTTCTTTTCACGACTTTGACTTCAAAACTAACTTCATTGGTGAATTCACCCAGCTAACAAACCTTTACCCCGCTTCTTTCCTTGCTTGAATCTGTTGGGGATTAAACGGATCACACACTTCTTCCCTACACACTCCCGCTTGCCTTCATCATCTTCACCTTCATCTTCATCTGCACCTGGTATGAAACCTCGTCCTGGTTCACCCCGCTATTTTACCTTTCTCGACTATCTCCCATCGTTCCTCTCACGCTCTCCTCCGCTCTCTTCCAGGGCCTAACTGTGCGTTAAACCAGACAGTACAAAGGACGATGATTGACATGGACAGTCGGGTGGTGGTCGAGGAAATTAAAATCAGCTAGGGAGTGTATAATAGCTCGTCGTCGGAATCAACCAGCCCCGAAAACGAAGGGCGTCGAAACGAGTGACCTATGCTTTTCTATCGAGGCGATTTTAGATTGTGAGGGCTCAGGGTCTGCTGCATAGCCTGCTACGTGAACCGGTAAGCCAGGTCCCGGTGCAGATTTTGGTGGCAATAACATATATTCAAGAGGAACTTTAAAAATCGATGTGAAGGAGGGTCCCGAGCAAAACGGTTTGTCGGGGCAGTCTGAGCCGCACACCCAACACTTCTACGACCTCACACCGGTACCCCCTGACCCTCGTTGTCCTCCCACAGTTCACCATCTTGCGGGCCCCTGTGGGCATACTTGCACTCAACCTCTCACAGCAAATCGGGGCTGGAGAACGACGTGCCTGCCAAGGTCTCCGCTTCTTAGTCCTCTTCCACCCTCGTGGGCTAATCACCTGTCGGCTGACACATGCACGTTGGAACCCTTTGGTCTGTGTTTCAAGACGGGCAAGGTCACGGAATTCCGCGAACACCACGAACATGCAAGAACCTGAATGGGTCCGCCAAAGGAAGTCTGTGCTCAAGATCCTCCACTGTCGTGGCGGTCACCCGTGGGCCTTCAACCGCCTGACCTAGTGGGTGGTTGAATTCAGGTATGTATCTGAACAGTTCACGAGTGTACCAACTAAGTTAAGCCCGTTGGTCCCAAGACTGGCGTCGGTCTAGTTCAAAATAGGGGTCACAACGTTTTAAAAATAAAATCGAAAAATAAAAATAAAAATAAGAAAGGTAAAGGGGGCCGCTATCGTTGGCCTTTGATGCCTTGCAAGGTTGCCCCTTGCCATTCACGCTTTACGCCCGCTAAAACTCTCGCACCTACCACGAGGAGATCCATTCCGTGTTTTATTTCCGTGCACACGTTGTTTTTCATACAGAAGTCACATCGTTGTCGAAGCCGATGTGCGCATGTCATAGTCAACCAGGCCAATCAAAAAAAGGTATCATTTAATCCTAGGTTAATTAAAAAAAATGAAAAGTTAGCCGGCAACCGACCGACTTCACAATCATCAACAGGAAAAAAAAAGATCACTTGTGCCTTAAATTTGCGCCCCCCCCCACTTTCTACTTCTATTCAACCACTTAATCAACGTAATTGAAACACAGTCACGACTCGCGTGGTGTACTCAGACTTTAAACCAAACTTATTTCTTGTCACTTGAGAAAATCAGGGTCGAACCTTTGTAAGGGTATTCGCACCAACAACTTTTGCTCGTCTCACTTAAGTATAGGCATGCATGGTTAGAACGTCATCGCAACTCGAACGTCATTTGTTCTCTGACTCTGATCTTCTAGGTACAAAGCGTACATTGGTCGACTAGGTTGGTCTCAATCAAGCGTGAATTACACAAAATTATCATAGTCCCTAAGACAGTACTCAAAATAAACTTATAATAACAGCACATAATTACATTGAAACGAATCGACTGTAGCCGATAGGAGTGTATATCAAATATGAAATGATTGCTACGTCCTGGTAGGGTGTTTTTACCTTTTTGTCAATCAAACTCAGAGATAGTTGGTTGTACGTGAAATACTCTGGATATCAAAAAAATCAAAATGCTTTGGTTGTCGTGAAATCACCGCCAACGTGGCTCGGGGGAGTTTGGTGACGAGTCGCTGCGGCATAATTTTGCAACAAATTTTATCTCAAACATCTGACTAATTGGATTGACTTTTTGTGTCATTATTTGTTTCGTCAAATTTTCCAAATTTATGACCAACCATAGCACAAGATCAAAATAAAAATTGACCATCTCAGGTCGAATTCAATAAAAAAAGTGCAATAGATTGGGCTAATCAGCAGTTAGCTTGGACCATATTCTCAATTTGGCCATCGAGGTTGTCGGAGTGTCTCAGTTCCGACTTGATAATACAGGCTGACAACTTCTTAGTTCCAATTCCATTTCTATATTGACATAAAATAATCGAAGGCCACCATCTCATTTATCTACCCCTGATCCGCACCTCTTATGGTGCAAACCCCATTCACGAGAGTAACACCTATGTGCATCCACTTGAAAACTAGTTCTTCACCGGACCAGACTTCTCAAGGTGTCGGTCCCCCATTTGGTGGTGGCACCTAAATTGGTCACTGTCAAGGTTTATGAAATCAACCCTATTTTGATAAGTCAGCGTGTAACTAAAGTTTTTCGTAATTTTCACATTCCAACCCTCTACGAGGTAGGTTGAGGTACTCTCCCTCCCCCGAGCATGAAGCTCGAACCTCGGACTTTGGACCGCCACCACAAAGTCGGCAAAGTGTGGGTTCACACCAGCGTGAGAGGAGGACTGATTCAACCAACTGACCTTGAGTGAAGTGGTGTTGAATGCGCCATGACTTACTCAAGAAAACCAAGTATGAAATTATAAGCGTCGCAGAGGAAAAACCACAGTCCAAAGGTAAGTCTCAGACCAACGAATGACCTTAATTCACCTCCTATTCACGACTGTTACATGCGGTAAATACAAGTGTGAAAATATTGAGCCGCACAGGTCCCAAAAAAATCCATATGTCCCACGTCAATCCCAAATGGTCCGAGATGGTCTTACACAACTGATCACCATGCCACATGGTCTCAACCACAAAAACCACTTGTGTCTACACTTCAAAATAATAATAATAATAATTGCGCCAAAAGTTAAAACCGCAAGTGTCAAATTATCCAGAAAAGCATTGTCATGGCTGCACGTGTCCCACACTGATCCCAAGTAGTCGTAGGCAGTTTCAAGTGGTGCCTTATTTCTGCCCACAACATAGCTCTAACTATCGAAACTGCTCACTCTGCTCTTCAAAAATAATATTATTCCCCAGTGTCGAAACTTCAAGCGTCGTGTGCCCCTAATTATTATTGCGCCGCTCGCACGTGTACCACCTGATCCCGCTAGCCCACGCATCATGTCACATCGTCCCAAGAAAAATAATAAGTTTGCCACGCACGTTCAACCCTTTGCCCGAAGGTCAAAGCATCATGGTCCACCGCACACACCACCAATCATGCTCCTAAGTTGGAGACCGCACTCTGCCTCACTCCTTAAAAAAACAAAAAGTATTGCACGTACTCGAAAACCACACTTGGAACTAAGTCCAAAACGTGCACTAATGTTGGTACCACCACGGTCAATTGCTTAAAACTGCAAATATCGCATCATCAAACCAGATACATAGCTCCACTAAAACAAAATTTCCCCCTATCGTCAAACATACAATATTTTCCCACTATAAAATGTCATTGTCGTCATGCAACACTTGCCCTCTATAAATTAGTGTCACAACCACGTTGAAATTTCGGTAGCATAACCCCAGTAAGCACTACTGTCAGACACGCTATAATTTCGACATCATAATGTTGCAAAAATAAGATCACCTACACTTCAAAATTTCTACGACCTCAACGAACGGAGTGCAGCCTGCCACAACATAGTCCAAACGCCTCGTTAATTTTTTTTTGCCGACGTTGATGACAAAATGCACCATAAAACTAATAAAACTTAAGACTTGGGAAAAATCATGTATAAAATACCGTTTCTCAGCCCTGGAGAAATGTCTTATTGCCGAGCCCATCAGTCACTCGAGAGGACCCTCCCGATAGGTTCCAATTATGATTGAGCCAGTTCTTGGTCGCCCTGACCCTCTTGTGCACTGCCTCCTTCATCTTGACCCTAAGTTGTACCAACTACCTGATTAGGCTGATTTGCTTGAGGCGGGGTTGACTATTGGGCCTTCGACTGAATTTTCGTCAACTTTGCCGGCCCCGCTTCTACTTCTCATCACCCTCTTCATCCCCGACATGTTCTAGAATCTCTCCCTTCCTCGCGACTTTAGCCGGAGATTGGGTAATGATCATAACTTGCTTCTGCACCTCCTTCTGTTGAGTGACTTGATATTAGGTTATTGCCTTTGTGAGGAACTTTTACATATTTACGCTCGTGCTTTAGTCGCAAGCCGAGCGTGCATTTTTGTCATTGCTGCTTCATCTCAAATTGACAAATATGATCTAAACCCCCTTGGGTCAAACCCCTCTCAATCGGTTCACATGTTAACTTCCTCCCTGTAGCTCATGCATCATTCAATCACATTCAAAAAAGTTGCTAATCAAAGTGGCACACTGAGACTCTTTTACCAGTCCGAGAACCTTCTTTGTCATTTTATAAAAAGCGATCTCGAAGATTCCCACCATCGTGAAGTCCTCTCGTTCTAGCCTGTTCAGGTCTTCCACGGTAAGTAAGTCATCGCCTAGTTGGTAACTTTTCTGCATGTAAGCATTAAAGTCTCCCAAGTCGCCATTAACCTCACTTGTCACTCTTGCAACTTATTGTTGCATCTCCCACTATACATATTTATAAATCTGACGGAACTTCACTTTCATAGTTAACTCGTTTTTTATTTGCTCGAGCAACTTTAACCACTCGAACATCCTCTCGCCTTTGAAGTGCAATATTTGTACATTGGGAATATTTGATCGTGCACTGTACACCCGTCTAAAAGTGTCGCGAGGTGCTCAACTGTCACCAGATGTTGAGTCAGCGGAACCTCAACGTAATTATCAACCACTTCGTCTTCCACCATCTTGCATACCTATAATTACCTTTGTGTCAAAGCACAATGCCCACCAAGTAAACCTAGCCTCCTAATCCTTTTTTTCACCACTTATGGGTAAGCCAACCCTTTTCCCACTTACCTTTCTCACAAGAGAGTCTCTAATTGCTACTAAGTTGCTGCTTTAGAAAACCTTTCAAATCCCCACACAAGGTAACGACCCAATTAGCGCTTCGTTGCTCAAAATATCTATAACTACAATCCACTTATCTAATTAGATACATAATCCTCTTAAATTCTCACATTTGGTCGTACGCCCTTCAATATCTCATCAGTCACCACATAAATTCAAAAGTTCATCAAGGCAAAAGGTAACGTTGTGAGGAAATCCGGGGAGAGGCGCCTACTGTTCGCTGAAGCCAAGGGCTACGGCGCCTGTCACTCGCCGCGCCCGCTTCCGAGGTCCTCAGCGACCAGCACTCATCAAATCAGGGGCGCCCTGTCACGCTCCCGAGCAGCTTCGACTAACAAGGTGATTCAACTGCCGCTCACTAGTACGTTTCTACAATCAATTTATAATTCCGCCAATTCGCGCGCTTAGGGGTTTCAACAGTCAATCACTGTCAAACAGCAGTTCGTTTCAACGGTCAGTAGCCACGCCACGCAATGGTAAGTTTTTAGCAGTCAGCTTGGAACAGCAGCTAGGTCGCCAGAGTAAGTTTCTCAGTCAATCTTTGGATGTGCCACCCCACTTTCTCTTTTCCCCCTTTTCGCTGTTCAAGCTCCCTTACTCACGCTGTTCTCTCTCCCTCGGTCTCGCTGCACTCTCTCTCTCACCTTCGCCGTTCCCTCTCTCTTAGTCTCTCTCTCTCTCTCTCTCTTTCTCTCTCTCTCCCTCTCTCTTTTTCTCCCGTGGTTCWCTGTAGTTATTCTCTCAATCTCTCTCTCGCCCGCTGTCCTCTCTATCTCTCTCTCTCTCCATCTTTTTTTCTCTCTCTCTCTCACGGGATAGCTCCCCCCTTGCGCTCGAGCAGATTGTAACCAAGCTGGCTCAAAGTTTCGAATGAATTAATTCGGTTAAAATCTTACACTCATATGATAAAAATGAAAAAAAAAGAAACAAAAAGAAAACAAGATAGAACTCGAATGAACTTTGGCTGACCCGCTCACAGCGGGTATTCTCAACAGATTCGCAAGTGTACCTTGATTGGCCTGCTCACACAGGCTGTTCTCGTCAGATCCGCAAAGGGGCTTTAACTCGCCCTGTCACAGGGGCTATCCTCRGCAGGTCAGCAAATGTTTCTCATCAGACCCCCAAGTGTACCTCGATTTGCCTGCTCATACARACCGATCTTGTCAGATCTGCAAAGGGACTTTGCCTAGCCCGCTCACAGGGGCTATTCTCAACAGATCATCAAGTGTACTTTGATTGGCCTGCTCACACAGGCTATTCTCGACAGAT
>BFEA01000774.1:541379-564550 GCA_003427395.1 Chara braunii
GGTTCCCGTCCCCTTTTATCGTTTTTAATCATTCTCCCCTTTCTTTAATTCTGTTGTCGGAAATAGTAAATAAATCGTAAGTTCCATAAAATTCAATCCCAGGAAAGTTTAAATAAACCACCGAATTCCTTGTGTTTCTTTTCTCTTTTACGATTTTTTTAATCTTTTTCTATGTTTATAATTTAATTGTCGGGAAAATAAAATAACAACGGTATTCCCCCTAGAATTAAATGCTGTGAAAAAATGAAAAAATTATAGGATATTATGTCTTTCCCTTCTCGCCTACTGGTCTTAACCCCTCTTCCCACCTTTAATTATGGTACTAAAATAGACAAAAATTTGAGGCCCCATTTTGCTCCGGTCGTATGCTGCAAAAACGTTGCGGTGAGGTCAACTCCCTTGTTGCCTCTCCGCGGCAGGTCAATCCCGGTCTAACCTTCGGAACGGTCTGAAATGGCAGTCCCTAGACATGCCGAGTCCGGTCACCCATCTCGCCATCTTTGAGGGTTGCTCACAAAGCTGAGTGAGCCCAAAATCAGGGGTGCCTGATTTCCCCTAATTTTTGCTGCCTGGTCATACGAGACTTCCATCAAAACACGGATTTGCCCCTGACCCTAAGTCGCAAAACTGCGGTTCTCAGGCGGCGCACTGCCTGTGGCCGCCTGACAACGTGTCGTTTTGCCCATATCGTCGACCCACACTAAGCCTAAGTCCGTTTACGTAAGACCTCGGAAGTCTACCAAGATCCTCAACAACGGCGCCACTTGTCAAGTGCATCGGTCTCGTAGAAGGAACCCCCCGGTCATGTTACACAGAATTGACGAGACTCTTTTGGCACTCATATAATGAAGCAACGATCTCGCTCCGGTTCAGTGAGCCAACTATACCTCTGTCGAGTCTCTACGACAAGTAGGGTCTTGCAAGGTACAACTTACCTCCACCTGAAGAAGCTATCACCATCCCTTAGGTAGGCATATCGTCGGTTGGGTCACCTCTGCGATTGCATGTAAATTTCACTTATGGTTTGGTAGCTCGACGGGGATACGCCCGCCTATAACTTTCATAGGTGGAGGTAAGTTGTACTTCGCAAGACCCTATGTATCGTAGGGACTCAAATTCCCTCTAAAGTCGGAAGTCTGACAGTTACCTCTGACAACCCTTGCTAGAGGTTGCATCTCATGGGGAGAAGTGTCCTCACGAGGATGACATAAAAATAAAAGAAAAAAGCAAACCAAACCCCATAAACTGCACTGGACCTGACCTTCATTTTTGTGAGGTATGTGATGTTAAATCTAACAACAACCCTACCTTTTCCTCCGTCCTTCCCTGAAAATGGAAAAACAGTTGGTAAATTGGAAAAAGTTTGTCCTCATATCTCCCAATCCTCTCATTTTCTCTTTCTCTCTCTCAACATCTCAAACTTCTCCCAACTTTTTTTCCCCTGTACGCATCGACCTGAGCTACATAATTGAAGATGTTGTGTGACGGTGAATATTCGCACATTTGCTTAGAGCAGGGGAGTGCGGTCTCACCGGCCTAGAAAAGGTTGTGTTTACCACACGAGGCAAGACATGTGTTTCTAGTAGGCTTGTTGAACTCCCAAAAAATGTCGAAACACAGATTCAAGTTCAAATCCATACGCAACAAAAAAACTCGTGGCATACACATGCACATTCTCTTTACAACTGCGCCAAAAAAGACAGCAGTCACAATGTATCATCGGGGAGAGGAATAAACAATGAAAAAAAAAGAAAAAAAAAAACTAATTGTAACGGCTTAGCCATTGGTACACCCACAAATTATTGAAATATATATCAAAGTTCGAATTCAGATGGAACGTGGAGGGACAAACTAATTTCCACAATGAGGAACTATGCCCCACTACTCCATACATGTGCAAAACGAGAGTGAATCTTCCGCTAACATGAAAAACTATACGGCCATGATTTTCTTTTTTGTGCATGTGGAAAAAAGTAGAGGGGTGTGCGCTGCTGTGTAAAACTACGCATGTTCCTAGTATGCCAAAACGAAAAATGAGGGAAACTAAAAGTAATTAAAAAAAAATCTAAAAAAAAACTTACCTAACAATCGTTCGTTTCCTCTTCCTCAAAGTTTGTAAATCTCTGTTTCCTCCATTTGGTGCTTTTAGTTTCGTTTCTCCTTCCCCCCCCTTTTTTTTTGTATATTTGTTAGCATAAAACCAACGACCGTTCCAACCTTTCTTCGTCACGAGGGCGCAACCCCAGACTACTGTATAAATATGAGTTCTAATCATGCGAAATTCAAAAAGGAAAAAAAAAAAGTCGTTTTCTCGATTTACGCGTGTCATCCTTGCGCTGGGGCCATGCTGATACCATTGCGCGGAGCAAGTAATTTAAGTTGTGCGATCGTACAGATATGCGACCCAAATTATTTGCACCATGCCTAAGCACAAAGTTGCTCCTCATCAAAAGGAGGTAGCCCAATGAGTTATTTGAGATTCGATCCAGTGTCTAATGGGTAAAAGTTCGATGGGGTACCTACTAGGCTACTTCTTATCACATAAGTTAAATAGACAATGCCCTTATCTAAAGAGGTGCGACATAGTAGATCGCCTGCATTTAGGCCTAGACAAATCCAACCTACTTCACCTACTTAAAAAATTGCCCACCTGCCATTTACCTGACGGGTACTTAGCCTAGTAGGCTAGATTACCAGACTTCTAAGCCATAGACGCGGCATCTACCCCCAATAGACCCATCTTCAAAGTCGCTTAAAAAAATAAAATTGGTAACTTGCGCGTTCGACATCAGGATCGCACATGGGTCGTGAACGACTTTTTTTGGCCATTTAACCTATGAACACTCTCATTTTAAACAGGAATGGCTGAAAATTAAGGTTTCAAAAGCCACGCCCCTTTGTGGCCTCTCAAAATGCGGAAAGCGGCAGGCCATACTGCCGGTTTTCACTATCGCTCACACAAGCTGCAGGTGTCTGGGCTTCGGTACGAAAAAACATCTTAGCCTCCCGATCGTTGGTCTGGTCTGAATACACTTTTGACAGATATGCCAATCTCATCACGTCACTGAACTCGATACTATTCCTACAAAATATCGCCCTGTGTCTAACATCAAAAAATACCGAGCAGATACCCTTGTAAGGGTTTCGGCTCCGACTGCATTCCCCATGGACCCCTTCTTCCGGTTCTCCTGTTCTATCCTGTAGCAAATTGGATGTCCCTCCAGGTGCACCGTGCTACCTGGGGGTGTATCTAGGCAGGATGGGGATAGAATTACGAAGTGGAGAGGCTACGGTAGTCCGAGATCACCTGTGGTTCCAGAAAGTTGGGCTGTCCTGGGTTGGAACCTCCCCGAAGGGGGTTTCCAGCAGCATCCGTTTGAAACTTGGGCCTCTCCATTTGTGACTTCCCTTCGAGGAGCGAGGTGGTCCCAAACCGCGGCCAAATGGTGGTGTGAATTTTCTGTACTCGGTTGGCCAGGGGGGCGAAGTCCCACTGGCAGGGGCTTAGTCTTCCCCTTTCGCGTATTTTCAACGTGGCCACAGCACGCCCGTGCGATGTTCAGATCGGACGGCAAGAACCAGTGCGTACTCGAAATCATTCCACCCCCCGCGCTACCGGTAGTGGGATTCCCGGTTTTCGATCCGTCGAACAGAAAGCGGGAGAGGCCCAGAATGTAAGCTTCAAGCACCTTTTCAAAACCTCCCGCGCCATGCTGGATCGTCCTTTCCGACCTCTTGGATGTGGAAGATCGTCCATTCTTCTCCTCTGGAGCTTGGCGGCGCCCAGTAACGAAAAAGCAAGCGAAGATGGTGGCCGGCAAGGGTCAGCGCATCCGGTGAGTTAGGGCCTCTTGCTGGAGTTCGACGCGTGGGTTTCCTCCATAGCCGCTGCTCCTGCAATCTGTTAATTGCTGCATTCGGGTGGATAACCATTCATCATTCTGAAATGGAACGGCAACTGCCAATGGATTGAGAAGATGGGTTGATGTGGCACTGGCAACGGATTGAGCGGATGGGTTTAAGTAAAGGGCACGCACTTACCTATCTATAGGTTGTGATTACTACATCTCTTCTTCATTCGTTGAAGCAGCCATGAGCCTCCGGTATCCTGGAGGCGGGTTAGGGTTTGATTTGCCTCGTAGTACGTTTTCATCCTCCCGCATTTTGAATGCCGATGGCCATGCTCTCTCTCTCTCTGTCTCATATTCTTTCTCGCTCTCCCTCGCTCTCTCTCTCTCTCTGTCTCATGCTCTTTCTCGCTCACTGTCTGTCTGTCTGTCTTTCTCTCTTTAATTTCGGCGTGTGCAAAGTCTTCGTCGAGTTATCTCTAGTTGGTTTGCTGAGCGTACGACTGACATTTGCTCTTCCGCCTTCGTGTGATCGATCTGTGCAGGTTGTACGTCCGGGGGATCGTTCTCGGATACAAGAGGTGAGTTTCGTTTCAGCACTCTTTAACTGGTAAATCGGTGTGTGGGGAAGGGAGTAGTGTCCATCTCTTGAGCGAGTTCTCCGGTGGGCTGTAAGATAACATTAAGTTATCACTCGTTGGGGTTAGGTCTGCGGAAGTAGACGGCAACCTACGATTGTGTGATGCTACCGTCTTCACCAGAATAGAACGCGCAACCTACGATTGTGTGATGCTACCGTCTTCACCAGAATAGAACGCGCGGCCATTATAGCTGTATTCGGGACAAGTTTCAGTCAAGATACAGCGATGATGACCGGGCATTTTATTCGGATGAAGACGGTAGTAACCTACGATTGTGTGATGCTACCGTCTTCACCAGAATAGAACGCGCGGCCATTGTTGGTATTTTGGGGGCAACTTTCGGTCAAGATACAGCGATGATGACCGGGCGTTTTATTCGGCTGAAGACAGTAGTCACCAAATCGAGTGGCATCTCCAAACAAAGAGTTCAGTCCCTTTGTGTGGTCAGTGCTCATGGCGTTCGGGTAGCGAAGCCTGATACAGTCCCTAAGTGTGGTCAGTCCCGAAGAGTTCATCACCTGATAGTGTCTCTGCGGGTCTCATTTTGGAAATGAAAGAAGTCGGTTTTTAGGGTTCGCTGAGTTGTCACGGAAACCTAAATCTGCCACTTGTTGAATCGCACTTTCCGTATATGAACGAGTAAAGTGACGTGATGCGAACCCGGGAGGTAGGGTCTGCGATAGGGGAGACGAAGCGACTTGAGGGCCGGTACTCCGTTTACGGTCGGGGAGTGGGAGTTTTTTTTGGGTTGAAGGGCGGAAATGTCATGGGAGCGACCTAGGTGTTGTCACCCCAATGGCTGGTGCGGTAGTCGGCGGTGTTTGCGGGGTCATGTTGATTGAGTTCGGGATGTGTCTGGGCTGATCGCCTTTTAGGTACGTATAATGTCTGGTTTCTTGAGGGCTTCATTCACCGGTCACCTGTCTCGTTAGGTTTTTGTTTCTTCCATGGGTCATTTCGGACTCTTACGTGAGGGGGGTTATTTTTCACCGACCACCTGGAATTTGTCGGGTTTCTTGCGGCTCAACCTCGACCTTGATGTTCGTCCGATTGTCAGGACGTCAATGAAAAATTGTTTTCCCAAGTTCTCTGATCTCTTTCCCAAACGATTATGTTACTTCGATGGGACTGCCTGGGTTAGGGCCAAGTACTCGACATGCGTCATGCGATTTGAAGAGAAATGACGAAACAGGGAATGAAGAAGGAAAAACAAGAAAACGAGCAAAAGGAAAGATTGGCCTGATTGGCTCCGGCAATTACGTAGTCTCTCTGGAGTTTTCAATTACACTCTTATTTTGTTAATGTTCTTGTGGAAAATAGCAGAGTAACATATTGTATAAACTGCTTAGTTTGTAAATGTCCTTGTGGAAATAGAACAACACATCATGGGCATGTGAAATCGTGTTCTCCCTTTCTTAGCCTTTCTTTCTCTGATAAAAGTGAAATCGTGTTCTCCCTTTCTTAGCCTTTCTTTCTCTGACAAAAAGTCTTCCGGCGATCAGTTAGTGTTCCCGGAGTTTTTATTTAGCGTATTCCCCGAACAATACTTTTTATTTATCCATTCGAATTGCTATTTACTATTTACGAGCGTCCTTGTGGAAACAGAACAAATGTAATTGTCGACGGATCGACCATCGCCTTCGTTAGTTTGCGTCTGCCAGTTCGTGTACATGTTTTGTTCTCACATGGTCTGTTTCTGCCAAGCTCGTTGTTGTGATATACGTGCTCTGCACCAGTAAGAGTTGTCTTTAGTTTCTGCTCTTCAGTTTCTGCAGTAGTATGAGTCCTCCGCGGATCCGCAATAGTACGAGTTGTGTGTGGGGAAGTGTGGACGCGGTGAGCAGGGCTGGTGGGAGGGCCGTATGAACGGAGGGGGATAAGAGGCATGAATTAACGTGTTTTTGGTGTCGGCGGTGTTGTTTGTGGAACCCAGATCGAAGTCGAATCAGTACCCTAATACCTCTCTTATTCAAATAGAGGGTGTGAACACCCGCGAGGACGTGGCATGGTATCAGGGTAAACGTCTCGCTTACGTCTACAAGGCAAAGACGAAGACGAAGAAGAATGACTCCAAGTACCGATGTATCTGGGGCAAGGTCTGCCGGCCTCACGGCAACACGGGCGTTGTTCGTGCTAGATTCAAGAGCAATCTGCCGCCCAAATCCATGGTTAGTAAAATCTCACGCAACGACCTCCTCTAGTCGTTCTTCGTTCTTGAATGGTGTTGTTTGATGCTGAGTGGTTTTGTATCAAATTTTAGCAGAACTAAACTGTAGCGTCCAAATTTATAAAGTCGGATTGCAAATGATTTCTCTCTCGAGTGGATAAGTGACAATGACACGTGCGAGAATGATTGCGAGCTGTCTTTCATGTCGGGCTCGTAGACGCGCTCGCCTCCTGAAATGCCCCTTGCGTTGTGTGGTACGGAAGGCATCGGAAATGGCGCGCACAGAATGTTTTGCCGACTTAGGGAAATTCAGTTGGAAGTGCAAGAGGACGGCAGTCACGCCTCTGACGTTAACGCTCGGAAGTGGCAGTTCAGGGCCTGGGATAAAGTGGTGAAGACAGAGAGAAAGAGAGAGGTGGAGAAAAAAGTTGGGAAGAGTTCCGGGTCTGGGATAACGCCGTGAGGAAAGGCGGGAAAAGAGGGGGGGAGAGAGAGAGAGAGAGCGGGAGGTTTGCTGGACACGGAAATTAAGCAACAAGGATGTGGCTGTGTGCAACACAGGCGGCATGAAGTGTGGTGAGCCAGTGGGAGGTCCAAAAGTTGTGAATAGGGAGCGAATAGGGAGCGAATTTCGCACAAACGTTTTGGTTAGAGCGAAGAGAAGCATTTTTTGAAGTGCCGTTGGCCGGAAGAGTGCGAGTGAAGAGCTTCGCAAATCACAGTAAGCGATGAAGATCTTCGCTCGGAATCGTTACTTCTACATAAAAAGGGGTTTGGAGTTGGTTGGTGGGAAAAGCTGATTGAACGAAAGTCATTTATAGCGAAGAGTGGTTAAAAGCGGGGCTATGACGGCGGTGACTGCAGTTAGGTATGGAAGAGGAGAAGTTGAAGAGGAGACGGGTTAATGATCAGATATGATTCAACACGATGCGATCAGCGGAAAGAGGATTTCCTTCAGTTGCGAATTCGTGATTTACTTGGAATTTCCGGTGAACGAGAAAGCGACCACATTCAGCGAATGACAAACTGGGACTGAAGTCAGTGGATGCGTCCGGGTGTGCAGAGTATGAAGCAAGACTGAGGCCGACGAGTGGACACGAAGTTTGATGATGACAACAATATGGGAGGCGTTTGGCAGAGGAGGCAGATTTGCTGGCCTGTATTTGATATGGCGACTCTCGAAAAGCTATCGGTAGTACTTTGAGTGGGCAACTGTAAGGGAATTGCCGACCGTATATACCCTCAGTGGATGCCTCCGGGTGTGCAGAGAACAGGGCTAGGAGGACGATGAGGGGATGCCAAGTGATGACGAGAACAATACGGGAGGCGTTTTGGCAGAGGGTAGCGAGTTCTGCTGGCTCGGATTTGTAAATATTCCAAGTGGGCTTGTTAGGGAATTGCCGACCGTATAGCCACGGGTAAAGCCGTGGCTATGAGAACGATGCGGAGAAAGCAATGAGAAGAACCTGGAAGGCCGACCTTATGCACTTCAAGCGATGAGAAGGAAGCAAGAGGAAGAGGGGAAGCAACTGATCTCTAGGTAAAGGGAAGTGAAAGCTAAATGCCGAAAGAATAAGACAATGGGCAAACTTTGCAACGGAGTACAGAAACTGCAGTGTTTACAAGAAGTTGCTGTCTCGCGACGATGTTGGACAAGGAGGAAGAGAAAGATGGCAGGGATTAATGGGCAGAGAAATGGAGAGGGGGAAAGGTGGGAGGGAGACGGAAGGAAAGGAGTACCTATTGCGTGCGATGGTTTGATGTCAGCCATTGCCATGAGTGGGTGTTTTGCAACGACGTCTTTCGAAAGGAGAATGTCTTGTTGCTGCGTAAGAACGTCTTGCTGCTGCGTTTTTTTTTTGTCCTATTTTCAGAACTAAGCTGTAGTATGATGTCAATTTCACCTTGCATTGTCTACCTACCGCTTCCTAAGTCTAAACAGGGGACTCCCGCAAGCATAGCTGCCTCTCACAACTAGGGGATGCATGTCACTCCCCGCCCTACATCGTCATCGCTGAAATCTTCGATAATCTGCATTTGATCAGCCTAGCGCCTTCCTCCGAACATAACGCACCCCGATAATCAACGTATATAAGTCGTATTTTCGATCAGATACAGCCAAAGCGAGGGTGCGTGGTATTCGGGGGAAGACGGTAGTGTTGTGATGATCGCGAGAGCTTTAGGGCCGAGAAAACGTGGAAGGGGCGGTCATAGGTGTTAGTCTTAAGTAACGATTAATGTTTTTCTTGTACGTGGTCCGTTTCCTACAGTTTATTCGCGGCACTTGCTGGTATGTTGTTGGTATACGCATAAATCTTAAGTAATGTGATATGCTTTTCTTATACGTGGGCCGTTTCCTGCAATTGATTCTCGGCACTGCCTGGTATATTGCGGGTATATGCGTAGTAATGCGATATGTTTTCCTGTATGTGACGTCTGGGGCGTTTTCTGCAATTGATTTGTGGGACGGCCTCTGGTATTTTGCTGGTATTGTTATAGGGTTGCGCTGGCTTAAACGTGTCTCCCTTTTGGAAGAGTCGTGTAGTGCTAACAGGAATTTGTCTGTGCTTTGGCTGGATGTCTGTGTTTTGCCCTGATGGGTTTGCAGGGAGCGAAGGTGCGTGTTATGATGTACCCTAGCCGGATCTAGAAAGGGAGAGTGCCCAAGTTCGCCTTCAACTAGGCTGTCTCGACGGCTGAGAGGAGAGGCTGCTGCTAAGATGCTCACAGACATGCAGTGTATATTGAGAGTTGAGTTGTAGTCCACGCCGTCTGCAGCCGTAGCTTGGTTGTTGTTTTTTGACATGGCCACTGTCGCGTACGAGTTATTTTGAATGATATCTTTTTCAGACTGTGTCGTGCGGCGGTCTCTCTTCCTCTACTTCTGCCCTCCAGTCGGTGTGTCCATTGATGCAGTTTACTTTTTCTCACTATGTATGTTGACGTTGTGGTCTGTTAATCTTTCCTTCCTGGATCTTTTCAGACTGTGTCGTGCGGTTGGTGCCGTCTTTGTCATCATCCTTCCAGATGGTGTTTGTCTGTGCATCTCTACTTGCTCCCTTTGAATGTCTGTTGACGTTGCTGTCTGTTCATCTTTCTTTCATTGACGAGGAACAATATCTTTTGGATTAAAATCACTTGAGGAATGCTGTAATCTCCTCACTGTTGTTCCTCGAAGTAACTGTCGTTGACGAAGAATACTGTCTTGTGTGTGCGAGAGAGAGAGAGAGAGAGAGAGAGAGAGAGAGAGAGAGAGAGAGAGGGTGTGTCGAACAAAGACAGATCGAGGACTGTGGCAATGATGAATAGGGGGAGGAGATGAAACCATGGAGAATCAGATCGAGTTTCTTTCCCTATCAGTGGAAGGCCAAAGTTGCCGAAAAGATGAAAAATACTGAAATGGAATGCGGAAAAAAAACGGCAAACGGTGGTTCGTAACCTTTCTTCAGTCCGCAATTCTTTTGCTGCAAGCTTTAAATCTCTCTCTCGGTGTCCCTCTCTCTCTCTCGTTGTCCCCATATCGTTTCCATTTGATTCCATGGGGATTCTAACTTGTGTCCATAAGTATTTAATAGCTGGAGGTGTGTTACCATTCAGCCACATAGAATTAGGGCATACCCTCTAAAAAAAAATAAAAGAAATCGTTGCTTTCCAAGAGAAGCGTTTGTTGTATCTCCGTGGCCAGTAACCTGCAGTGAGCATCTACAGTCCGCCTCTCGTTCTCTCCGATCTGTATAAATCTATGCATCTAACCTGTCTCTCCAACCTCTCTCTCTCCCTCTCTGTCGTTATGATGCCCCCACATCGTTTCCATCTGATCCCATCGGGATTCGAACTCATGTCCATCAAGTATTTGACAGCTCGAGGTGTGTTTCCAATCAGCCACAGGTAAAAAAAAAACATAGACGACAATCGTTGCTTTCGTTGCCTCCTGAAATAAGCGGTCGTTTTATCGTCCTTCCTCCTCCCCCTCTACCATCTTTCACCTGGTAGAAGCAAGCTCTTTATGAGCTTGGGCAACCTTTCAATCTGGGGTAATGACCGTGCGCGTTCTATCAGGGGGAGGAGGATACGTTCTGGAAACGTCGCCTTCCCCCCTCCGGCTGGCTGCTCCCTTGGTCGCGGCTTCATTCCCCCTGGGTGAGCTCTTTCGGGTTTCTTTTTTCGGGGGGGGTATTGGAGCCCCTTGTTGACTTGCTCAATATATTATTAATTTATTATTTATTTAAAAAATCGAAGAGGTCGAAAAGGACGTGAATGAGGTCTGCGCCCGTTTCCTGTTTGCCATCCCTCGTTGGACAGTCGTGCATACTTCTTTTTTGTCTTTTTCTGTCGGATTTTTTTGCATATAGAACGAACATAGCAGTGTAATCTGATTATAATATCAATTTGTTAGGTGATGTGTTGCCATTCCCGAACGTGTTGCCATTCTATACACGTGGTTTGATCTCATTTGCCATTCACGGACGTGTTGGCATTCTATCCACGTGGCTTGATCTCATTTGCCATTCACTCACGCGCGTTCAGTATGGTACAGGCAAAAAAGGGGGCACACATGAGACGGACCTAACACGCGAAGCTCAATGACGTGGACGTCTACTATCAGGCTACCAGGTAGTGCACTTTTTACTAATTAATATTTGATATTTAATTAGTAAATATAATAGCAGTACTTGAACAAAAGTAAACCCAACTTGCTCCCTTTTTCCCCATCTTTTTATCAGCATCACTCTGTTTCACAGCTCTTCTTCTCTCTCTCTCTGTCTTTCTCTCTGTCTTAAGTTTCTATCTCTTTTTAACCATCTCATTCTCAGAACATCAACTCTCATCGTCTTTTTTTCCCCGTCTCTTGTTCACCATCCCATAACTCTGCCCTTCCGTCTCCATCATCGGTAGATCTGTACTCCGTTTGATCGACTAATGTTCGATCGCATGTGAATATCGTTGTCGCTTTTTTGGCACTGGCTGGCTGACCCTGACGCGCTTTGGAGTGACGCCAGAACATTTCAACCTCATCAGGGGGACAGGTCGACGCTGTGTTAACCCGAGTTATTTCTCTACTCAGCCTCGTTGATGGAGAGACACCACGCCGACCCAGGTTTCGATTGTAGGTGGAATCAGATGAACAGAACAAAAGAATTCTTGATTTTTCTGGGTCGGATCAGTTAAATGGCGATAGCTCAAGGTCGGGGGGGGAGATGATGATCCCCACCCAGATGCTTGAAAAACGAAGCCACCTAGGATTTACCTTAGGTCGGTTGGTACGCCCATCAACTGTCGAGATATAAAGACCCCCTAGTTCGAAGCCATCCTTGTATTAGTTGTTACGCTCATGAACTGTCTAGATAGACCCCCTCGTGCGAATCCAGACGCAATCGGACGAACAGGATAAAAATAAAGTAAATCTGCTGAGTTTCAGACAAGGATATATAGAGGACGTCGCCCTCGACAAACACGTCGAAACGAAGAAGAGAAAAGGAAAGAAGGGGGATGAGGAACTGAGGGAAAGAAACAACTAGCAAAACTTTTCTCGGATTCTTGGTCTCGTTAATCAACGATGACGAATGGAGAGGAGCCGTGTTACGTGAGATCTTGGTCATTGCTCCGTTACACACCGAATGTGCAAAATGAGAATGAATCTTCCGCTAGAACATTGGAATAGACATCGTCATATTTCGTCTTTTGTGCATGTGTCGAGTAGTGGAGCGAGGCCCCTTTCCCCGGTTGTTCTGCCGTTCGAAGGTCTGTGCCATCATGTCAGCATGTCCGACTTATCTGTTGAGGTCACTGCCGCATCGCTGAAGCAGGTTGAATGCGACAACAAAACGATTTGATGTATGTAGTGCTACTTAGTTTGTATAGGGTGGCTGAAGAATTGTGGCGTACAAGCATGTGGGGCATGCAGGTCATTGACGGTTTAGGAAACTTGAGATCTGCTAGTGATGACGTAGTCTGCCCGGTCATTGACGGTTCAGGAAACTTGAGATCTGCTATTGCTAACGTAGTCTTCCCCCCATCGCCGCCCTCTGCGTACAGCGTACGACCTTCCTGCTTACCGTCGTCCGTCCCCTGAAGAGAACGCACGACTACTACTGTTGTATCGTGGAGTGAAAGCCGGTCCAAATACAGCAGGTTCTTATTACAGTAGTATCATCGAGTGAAAGTTGGTCCAAACAAATGCGGATGTATACGCTTGGTACTGCTGTATGCTGGAGTGAAAGTTGGTCCAAATATAGCTGTATGCGCCTATTACTGGTGTATCGTGGAGTGAAAGTTGGTCGAAATACAGCAGTACTCTTATTACAGTAGTATCTTCGAGTGAAAGCTGGTCCAAATAAATACAGCTGTAATTTCGGTACCGTACCGTACGGTCCATTACGGGGGGACGGAGGGGGGAAGACGGTGGAGGCAGAGGTTAGCAATTATGCCGGCGAAGGAGTGTCCACAATTACAGGCCTGTTGGTTGGGAGGCGGAAGTGACAATTTGAACCGTATCATGCGTTGAGCCTCGAGTGTGGAGTGATTTCATTTACCTTCCCCCATCTTTGCCTGCATTGTGTGTAGGAACCTGTCTAGGTTCATTAGATGGCACTTGGTCATGTTTCTGACTTGGGGGAACTGCTGGGGACAGCTCCCGCGGCCATGCCATGACTGATTGCAGCAATGTCACCTTTTTTGCAACGATCAGAGATTTCCTTTGCAAAAATGATGTTTTCTTGTTGTCATCTCAGCAATTTCTTTTGGAGAGGCGATGCTTTCTTGTCGACGTCAGCAATTTCCTCTGCAAAAATGAAGTTTTCTTCTTCACGTCAGCGATTTCCTTTGCAACGGCAATGTTTTATTGTTGATGTCAGCAATTTCCTTTGCAGAAATGGTGTTTTCTCGTAGACGCCTGCAATTTCCTTGGCAGCGACGTCTCCTTGCCCCCCACCCCACCACCACCCTCCTCCCGCCCTGCAGGCCGGTCCCCCGCCGCCCTTTCTCCCTACCCGATATCGTGGTTTTCTTTTTCATCCCTTGTGGATGGATTTGTTTTTGTGTTATGGATGGATTTGTTTTGTGTTATGGATGTTGGTTCATGTTATGATTATTTTTTTCTCTTTAATGGTGTCCCCCTTTCCCCTCCTGCCCGTTCTCCCTCTTTCTCGACAGTCTCCTATCGGTGGATAGGAGACTGTGTCGAGAAACCTCTTTTTTCGATCCCTGCCTCGTCGTTTTTCTTCTTGGGTGGAGGTGCGGGGTGACAATCCTCGATGCCTTGCCTCCTATCGTCCGTGCAGAGCTGATTTGAAATGGATCATGAATGAACATCACTAAGATAACGGGCCAGAAACCTTGAAGTATGCTGAAAGACGATCTTGTGTGTGGAAATAAAAAAAGGCGCGATATAATGTGAATGTGGCAGGCGTGTTGCCCCATGCGGGCTGCCCCGGGGAACGCACCCTGCTTTATGCTATTTTTTTGAAGCTGTTGTATGACATAGTAGATGAGAAAACTCTTCCTAATATGAGATGTATGCGTAAGGGGAGGAGATGGGGTGTGCTGTGGCGGTCGTTCACGACAAGCAGGTACACAGACTTGTATGCGAGAGCTAAAGTTGGAATTAAGCTGCAAGAAAAAATAGAAGGGGTTCCCCAAAGAAAGCCGGAGGATAGATTGTCAAGAAGCGTATGTAGGGGGGTTATCTATTCTGCTCGAAGGGTTTATAGGGGGAGCTATTCTGCTCCAGACTGCTTGCTATATATTATGCTCGGTCGGATTGGCACCTCGAGTGTGCCGCGTTGTCTCTCTGCACTAGAGGTATAAAAAGATGCTCTGTTTTACTCATCTGGGCGGAATAGGGGGGGCTGTTGTCGTGCAAATCTACAACAAACAGGGGCATATATGACCGCGTCTGACCCGGCCTCGATGCACCTGGCCGCAATGACCTTGATATACATTGATTTTCATTATTTACATTATTTACATAATTGATTCACTAAAATACCTTGAACTATTGACAGTTAATAATTTCAAGGTTAAACTATCTTTGGATTTCAAAAGGCCCCTATCGTCTAGCTGGCCTCGGACACCTCCCTTTCACAGAGCCAACGGGGATTCGACTTCCCCTGGGGGTACCCATGATATATCTCATTAAATTTCTATCGTAGTGTCAATTTCTCAACAATTCTTAAATAATGTTATTTTGCATCATTTTTATTATTCAAAGACTATTTGATAATAGGGAAATAAAAAATACAACGATATAGTCCAATCTTGCTAGCTCGAAGAGAGTCATATAAGTGGCAAGAGCACGCGTGTGAGTACATGCGCACAGACATACAGTTTTGGTCTTGGGTGCAATGGTCTTGGCAAGTGCACGCGTGAGTTTTCATTTCCAACAGAACGGAAACCCTCACACGTCGATCATGGATGTATACAAGCTATTAATCTGGCTGGATACAGTCATGGCGAATGTATACAAGCAAGACGAGGTAAGCATTGCCCCCGAAGGTAACGCAATCCTGTTTTGGCTGCGCCGGACCGGAAAGGTACCCACGTTCGTTATCATTTTTTTATTTTATTTTGTTTTTTTATTATTTTTAATGGGGACAAGGCTCCAATCTATGAATTGGGAGCAGAAATGGGGTGAAGGGTAGTTGGTAACGTCGGCAATTCGGACTAAGTATATGTCTGGCAGGCAATGTAGTTTAGCCGCATTTCAGACCAGGTACAGGTCGTACGAGTTTGTGGTGATGCGTTTCGGCCTTCGCAATGCACCTGGTGCATTCCAACACGTCCTGAATAGGATATTCAATAATCATTTAGAAAAGATAGCAAATCCAGATATCCTGCAGACCAATTTTATCTGGATTTTTCACTCCGGATGAAATTTTCGGATAAATTCCGGATATGGAAAGTCCGGTCCTTCGCAAAATACGTTTTTTTTTTAACAAAACCAAACTGAACTTTTTTCTTTTTTCTTTTTTGTTTTTTCCCAAACCTTTCTTGTCTTTGTAGGATCTTTCCAAATTTAACGGATTTTCCAAATTTACCTGAAAAAAAAAAAAACAATACCCTGAAGAGGCATATGATTATTTGAGTTTCAAAGGGCCCTACAATGAGAGGGAGTGTATTGATAGATATAGACCTCCTGATCTGTTTGTGGACACAGCTACGTGCATGTACCATTCGGTAAGCAGTACATCAAGGAGAGGAGCGCAGCTCCCGTCGATGTGAGTGTGGGGACCACATAACCTCGATGTGAGTGTGGGGACCATATAACCTTGAGTCTGGCAAAAGCACATCCAACTAGTGCATAGCAAAATTGAAAACTTTGGGCTGTCGTGTGACTATGGACCTCCGCTCCACTACTGACATTGTTCATGCATCTGGACGGCTTCGGCACCAGGTGCATTCGGACGGATTCATATCGAGGGATCTGTACGGGAGCGACATCCTATAACAAGTCAAAATCATGCAAGCACCTTTACTCGTGATCCATCAGTTGTCCTCCTATGCTGTTCACCTGCATGGAATGTCTCTTGTCATGTCTGTATTGGCCTCAAACGTTCAGTCTAGATACACAGTGACACCGCCATTATGTCCGTGTGTTGAAGAGGCTATTGGAGAGAACTGCCTGTTTGGCAGTTAGGGGCGCTGGTATGAGCAGACGTCTCTATCTCCCCTGGGGAGGCTCCATCTAATGGTGGGGGTGAAGAGGGTATTATATGTGTGCCCTTCTTCGTGTTATTCAGAAGGGTATTTTCAAACTGTCGTTCTGTATATAGCTTATTGTGTGTGATATATAACCCTCTTTCCACTTGACGACCGTGGAAATGAATCTGGGCCTGAACTGCAGCCCATGCATTCAGACGGTTGGACCGGTCGCAATGTATCTGTTCGTTCGTCATTCCACATACTCGTCGAATGTTGAGTAGTGGAGTGATGATACGTTATCTGTTTTTTTTCACCCCCCATCTGCCACACAGCACATGGAAGGGTCCTAGACTCCTATTCTGGGAAAAAAAAAAAAAAGGTTCTTTTGCTCGGAACATCCGTTAAATTTGGAACGAAGCCAAAAAAGTTAACAAAAAAGTAATATACTGAATATTAGCATGAAGAAGAAGTTAACAAAAAAGACGAAAGAAGGCAAAATATCGCCTGGAAAGTAGAGAAAAATAAGAAGGAAAGGGAAGGCGAATCCTATCCAAATTGCTCTGGATGTATAGCTGAGATCACCATCTGGTCTATCTTCATCCCCCTTCCCTCCTACCCCTCCGGCCCCCAACCTTGTCTCACCAACTCCCCTTAGCTGTGCATCACACGAAGCCTATATTCTATGACAGTCCCCAACCCCACTCTACCCCCCACTCTACCTTTCACGCCCCCTTCATGCCCCCTTCACACAGAGACTGACATGCTCACAGGGAGACTTTGAAAGTTCTGAGTTGTGTGCCACACAAAGATATCTGCATCTTGGTGGCCGTGAGAACTCTATTATAGTTTATAAGCCAGGTGAAGCAAAAGCTGAACGACTTGTTGAAGATATAAATCCATCTCTAAATCCACCTCTCGGATACACGTACCCTTTGCAAGTACTTCTCAACTCCAAAAACAGAGAGAGAGGATTGCTTTTTTTGCATCTTTTGCAGTGAAAGTACCTATGGTACCAGTTCATATTTGGGTACCTGAAGCACATGTAGAAGCACCCACCGCTGGATCTGTTATCTTAGCGGGAATTCTCTTAAAATTGGGAACTTAGAGAGAGACGGGGGGGAGGGGGGGGGTGTGCTGTTAGTGATTGGGAAGTAACATGTGGAATGTAACTTGAAATGTGGAAAAGTGGAAGCTAACTTGTGGGTGGTTTAGTGTTGTTTTGCCCAGAAGTCAATTTCTGTGTGCTGTGGGAATACAGTTCTGGTCTAGTTTATTAGTGGAGTTAGCACCAAGTAGTAGTAGTAGCAAATATATGTGTGTGTGTGGGGAGGGGGGGTGGGGGAGGAGGGGAAGGAATGCAAGATGTTAGACTCTCTAAGAAATGCTTTCTGAAATTCCGAGTTAACGTACGTGTCAGGTGAAAGTTGTACGCGTCTCTCTCCCTCCTACACACGCATGCTCTCTCTCGCGCTCTCACACACACCTATGCACTCGCTCTCTCTCTCTCTGACATGCACACCTATGCTCTCTCTCTCTCTCTCTCTCTCTCTCTCTCTCTGTGACACACACACACACAAATGGACATGCAGTTGTCAATGAGCTTGTGCTATATCCTTGTTCTCTTCGTGTGAGAGTTGGTTACGGGTCGCGAAGTACGTTTCTAATCGCGTTTACGGCAAGAATGGTGATGTAGAGTCTTGCAATTGGCTGGCTTTTCCTGTCAACAACGTCAATTGGATGATCAACCCAATCTCGACCTGAGTGCAAAAGGTGGTGGAGGTTCACCTGCAGCAGCACAAGACATCGCCCCACATGTAGGGTGATTAGCGTTCGCATCTGATGGATTTGTTTCTTCTTAGCACAGAAACAGGAAATGGCATGTACAGAATGCAAACTCAAGGTATGGCAGCAGTACTTTAAGAAGGAACATGTTTGTCTGTCGGCAACTCGCGACCACTTTTCATTGTCGGTGCTCTTATGTTCTTTTTTATTTTCTTTCCCGTGTGTGTGTGTGTGTGTGTATGTGTGTGTGTGTGTGTGTGTGTGAGAGAGAGAGAGAGAGAGAGAGAGAGAGAGAGAGAGAAAGATTGTGCACAAGGAGTGAGAGAGAGAGAGAGAGATTGTGCATAAGGAGTGGTTGGCCTGGATTCAGCGGACATGTTACCTGATGTTCTGAACCACAGCCTTACACTTGGTCCTTTTTTTTTTTTGGGATATGTGCGCAAGCCCAGAATTGTTGAAGAAGCACACACACACAGTGATTGATGATTGATGATGAAATGGAATGGAAAGTGGAAGTATGACAATCACACACTCGAGTACGACAGATCACACAATCACACAGTCCTTCGTATATCACAATCGTGTGCATATAGTGCACGAGACAACAATACACAAATACAGTGAAAAACACAAGCCGGTGGGTATGGCACCCCCACCGGTTTCGACAGTTATCACACTTTCTTCTTCAGGGGAAACCGCCTACCTCTGCCTACACCTTCCCAGCTTCCACTCTACCCCATCTCTGCAGGGTTTCTCACTATGTGCATCTTCGGAAATGCGTTGAGTGTACCTCACGCTGGACCCGGAAAGACCGAACACTGAATCAATGATTGTTTTTATAGGAGCCTGCTTGGTCGTCTGTCAAGGACAGACGAGGCAAACACGCCCACAATGTCCACCTCGATTGCGGTCAAACACAGCAGAAAGAAACAGAAAAAGAAAAAGATACGCAAAAAAGGCCAAAACCAAAAACCACAGGCCCACTGGGCAAAAACGAAGGCCACTGGGCAAAAACGAAGCAACGAAAGAACCTTGCTTGTGCATTTGCGTTAAGTACGCTACGCAAATGATTGGAGAATCATGTATAAATGATATGATTACACGATGCGCATCAAATTATGCAAACGAACAAACCAAGCGAGAAAAACCTACCTGTCAAGCTATTGCCAAAAAATAGCCAGACAGATTCCTTGAGCGACCTCTGCGGGAGCTGCAGACGCTCGCTGTCCATATTTGACTGTGTCAGATTAGTTTCTCAGACTTACTACGGTTCTGGTCTAAGGTTGGACCAGGATCGGACCTGCTAGGACTGCAAGGTTGGTGCGGATAAAGTTGACAAGATTTCTCAGGGGTGGCGCTAACTCTGGGTGATGTGGCGGGTCCTTATGCATCAGTCAAATGAATCCCGGGCAGACTGCCGGGGTTCAACCTCCTGCTGAGTTGGTGAGAGTCCGACGAAACAGTCTCTTCGGCACAGTCATGCTTTTTTTGAGTGCAGAGAGAATATGACAACACACACACACACACACACACAAATTAAAAAAAAAAAATAATAAAAAAAAAAAATCAGTTTTATTTCTGTCAGTCTTTTTGCTGTTGTCTGTCCTCCGTTTGAAATTTTTGAAGTATTTTTATGTGTCCAAGTGAGCCCTCATCCTCTCCTGTGCACGCTTATATTTGGGGTCAGGTTGACACCCCACGCACTTGCCCCGTAGCGTAGCAAACCAGGCATGAGCAGATGCGATACACGGGTTTGTGCGGGATTGTCAGGGGGGAAGGCGCTGTTTCGAAGGGTGCCTTCGGGGAGGGGCATCTTAAGGTGTATAGACGGAAAGGAGCATCGCTCTGGGAAGGCATCATCATGGAAGGGTGGTGAGTCCTTGTAGGGAGCGAGTGCAGAGGAGTGGCGAAGTCTATTCAGGGTTTGCTCGTGCGTCTTGGCTAGCAGGCGGTTGTCCCGAGTGCTAAGGCTGAGTGCGCAAGACTGAAATTAGGGTTTTGGGGTCAATTGGTGGCCAGTTTGGTTAAAATGACCCTTGGGTTTTCTTATAAATGAAAATTTAGGCCTCCTTTAAACCACCAGTACATGGCCCAGCTATCGATGCTGAGCCTGGAATGCCGCTGTGCGCCAAATTTTGCCGAAGCGCCACGGTACCCCTTCATTTTTTTTGAAGGCTGCTGCTTCCATCCTTTGTGGTCCGGTACCACGAAGCCCTAAAGCCACGGCGCGGTAACGGGGAAGCGCCACGGCGGATAGCTGGGTCAAGTACTGGTGGTTTAAGCTGTGCTCCCAGAGACCAGGGGGTGTGCCAGAAGAAATATTTAGGGTGGGCCTTCATGAGGACAAAATACCAAAAAGGAAAGTGAAAAAGAGAAAAAAGAGATGACCTACTTGTTGTTTAGCAAATAAGGACAAGGAAGAAGGAAGGGAGATTATCAGGAGCGTGGAATATGAGGTCATACTCACACTAGCGCTTCCTAAATGTATCTGACTGCAATGACGGCCAGACCTGCATGAACCTGGCTCCAATCATGTATGGAGCTCAGAAGAAAAAGTGCTAGTGTAAGCTTTTGTTCCATTTGAAATGGTAAACAAATTAGGGAGGAAGGAATAAAAGGGGAAACTATGCGGGAGGCACAAAAACACTTTGAAATTACTCTTCGGGCGAAAAGGAGTTTCAAATTGCACTCCGGGCAAAAACAGTTCTTTTTTTTTTTTTTTTTTTAATTTGAAAGGCCCTTGTGCAAGGCCTCTATCCCAGTGGTGGCAGGAGAACCACCGGGATTGAGGCTTTGCCTGGTGGGCAGCTCCATCTATTGGTGGGGAGCATCACCTGCTGGAAACCGGGTTCAGTGTCACTTGAATACATCAAATTCTTGTATATGGAACTCTATGGGACCCTGCCAGCATTGATTGCCCTGGGTTTCAGGGGATTGACTGTGCAGGGTGTATTTCCTTAAGAGAAACTCTGCCGTCGGTAGCCTGGGAGGAAAGAACAGGTTGCCGTCTTGGACCTGGGGGGCACCGGGACTCATGGCGGTCTCCCCGCTTCCGATCATCAACAATTGACTGTAGTTGTAAAGCCTGTGCTAGGAAAATACTTAGGAGCAACTGAGGAGCAGCTGAGAAGATGGACCAGTTCCCCATACATTCCTTCAGGGCCAGCGGATGGGGGGAAAGGGATCAGTGAATTCCTGAGCAGGTCTTAACGGATCCCTGGAGTCCACCCTTGCCCATTCGTGGAAATGCAGCGAATAATCCCTTTCTAACTCTACCCTTTGCCCCCCTTGCGGGCTGTCCCCTCTTCCCTATGATGCTCCGGTTGATGTTCTTGTTGCAGGGCCTGTTGCTGACTCTGTTAGGTGGCAATACCGCTGGCATCCTCACATTCTTTTCACACTCTTCCATTACCCGGCTGCCGCATCCCAGAGTTCCCTCACCCTCTGGACCCCGTGCTTCACCCAACCCCTCCATGGGGGTTCTGAACTAGATCTCAGCTGGCCGAGGGAGTCCGTGATTAGCCTATTACCAAACAGGGGTTACCTAGAAACTTCCTCCCACCTTCCCAGTACCGAACGGTTGGGGTTGGGAGTATTCTCTATGTTCGTAGGAGACGAAACCAATGCTCGTCTGCTAGGTCACCATTCCTGTATTTCCTCGGTAATCTCCAATATCTGTCCTCGAGCCATACCAGAGGGTCAATCTCTGGTGGAGCCTCAAGGGCTGGGGCCGCGATCTGTGCCAAAGCAAGGGGAAACCACGGGGAGGATGATGCAAAAATGAGATGTTGGAACCAGCGAAAGATGACGCCTGAAACTGCGTGGAAGGGTTGACAATTTTGATCCCTCCTCCAGCCTTGGGCTGGATTACTGGTTCTCATGCTACTCGAGTGATGGTATGTGCCACTGTCTCCACTTCATAGAAAGGGCGTCAACTGCCACTTTAGCACCTTGAGCCCCTTATTATTCATAGGCCATAAGATTGCTTTGTAGTAGTTTGTACCAGAGAGTGGCTAGTACGACATTATTGATGACAAGGGCCCGTCCAAAAATTGATGTGCGCTTGTTGTACCAGCTTGCTACTTCGGCATGTGCCAGTCTCACCAGCCACTCGTCGTTAGTTACGTCGTGGTAGCGCCTTGTGCGTGGAAGAATATTTTCTATGGAAGGCTAGTGCACTGCAAGAAATATCACCTTCGGTACCTTCTGAAAAAAGTGGTTATAGTCAAAATACAAAATTGTTATTTCAAAGTCGTGCTCTCCCTCAGCTAACAGAAATAACTGAAGCCCCTACGATTCTAAGAGGATTGTACCAGAGAAGCCAGGTAATTCGCGGGTTCTCAGGGGGGCTTTCCCCTTCGTGGTGCAGCCAGCAGCCCACGGTCTTTTGCCCCCAGTTAACGGTCATGTCTAAGATCCTACAGAAGCGGTTCATGAGGGTCTGGATTTCATCCATGTTTTGTGTCTTCGCCTCCACCATAATGATGAGGTCGTCCGCAAACAAAGCCTGGACTGGCACAACTTCCTCTGGGACATCGGCGATCCTGATCCGGGTGAAGTCTTTGTTGTGTCTCAGGTTAGTGGATGGTGTCTCCGTTATAACCAGAAAGAGGTAGGGGGCAATGGGGTCTCCTTGCCTTACCGACCATTGGAGCTCAAAGAGAGGTGTTACCGATCTGTTAACCTGCACACAACTAGTAGGCATTCTTATGTAGGATTCTCACCCATTCCCTGGAGGCCGGTCCAAAGTCCATTTTGTCCATTCATTTATCCAAAAAGTCTCGGTCCAAGTGATTGTAGGTTTTTTCAAAGTTGATGAAAATAATGGCAGCGTTTGCCCGGTTCTAATGCGCCAGACTGGCCACTTCGTTTACGAACATAATGTTTTCTTGTGTGTCCCTGCCGACCATGAACCTTCTCTGGGTTGGGTATATTACATCCTCCAGGACCTCCGCCATACGATTTGGTTTTGGAGAGTATGTTGGTTTCCCCGGGGCCCGAGCCGGGGTGGGGTTTTTAACTCCGGACCCCTGCAACGGGGACCACCGACCCCTGCACCCCACCATCCACCCCTGCCCCTGCCCCAACCCGGAC
>BFEA01000774.1:565359-575920 GCA_003427395.1 Chara braunii
GGTGTCATTTTCGATGAATGTTTCACCGGAACTGCCATATCGCACCCCCGCCCCCGCTCCAAACCATGCCCGGCCCTGCACCCCGCTCGGCCCCGGCCCAACGCCCAGGGCCACCCAGGGCTCACCAGGGGAGGGTGTAGCCCCGGGGCGGGGTTCGAGGTGGGGCCAAAACTGCATTTTTGCAGTTAGGCCCAGGGGTGCAAGCTTCCGCTGCACACCTCACTGTGTTTTTTTTTTTTTTTTTTTTTTTTTTTTTTTTTTTTTTTTTTTTCCCCTTTTGGGCGGGGGGGGGGGGGCCACCCCCCCGGACCCCCGGGGCCGGGAATGTGACAACCCTGGTAATGAGTCTATAATTCCTGATGTTCATCTTATCCCTTTTTTTTTACAAAGTAAAGACAACACTTATTTCCCCACCACTCCCCCATTTCATCGTCCGCCCATACCTTCTGGTAGAACTCCCACAGGTCAGAGCTTAGATCCGTCCACATTGTTTCCCATAATTCTTCGGGGAAGCTATCCATGCCCTGTGTTTTTTCTTCATTTATCTGGAGAAGCGATGCCCATATTTCGTCCTTTGTCAAGGGTCTCTCGAGACGATCTTGCTATTGTGGGGATAAATGTCTATTCATGGGGGATAGGAACTCCTCCAGGTTTCTTGTCCATGCCTCCCCTCGCAAGATCGGGATTTGGGATGTATAGAGTTGTTTAAAAAACCTTCTTGTGATTAGTGTGCAACTAGGCTACCAGAGTGGCCCGGGGTCACTTGCCCGGCCGGGCAAAAAAAAATAAAAACAAAACAATATTTTTAAAATTTATTTTTTATATTAAATTTGGTGAAGAATTTCGATGTGACCTTGAGGCAAAAGTTCAGTTTATTTTTCCACATAACATAGTTTTTTTTTTCGGACTTTTTGGATTTGTTTGTCTTTTTTTTTTTTTTTTTGCTGGGACCTTCCCTGGTCCTTGCACGGGCTGGCCACCCGGGACCCGGGCGGCCCGGCTGGTAGCCTAGGTGTGCAATTTTTATTTTATTTTATTTTATTTTATTATTTTATTTTATTATTTTTATTTTATTTTTATTTTTATTTTTTTTAAAGCAACAACCCGAGCGGTTGCTAGGGGTGCTGATAAGAGCAGACACCACTAGCACCGTCGGGGAGGCTCCATCTATTGGTGGGGAGCAGCACCTGCTGGAAATTGGGTCCAGCGTTCCATTGATACATCTTGCTGCAAAACAAGTTCTTACATCAGATTGGTGATCAGATAGTTACTCTGCCAACATTGATTGCTCTGGTTACTTCCAGAGGATTGACTGAACAGGTCATTAAAGGGGGAGAACCTCTTCGCCTGGTGTGAGGCGCCAGAAAACTCCTGATACTCCTAGTTTTCCCACTTCCTTTCACCTCTTCTTCTCCTGATGCACTCACCTTTTATCCGCTCAGCCTTTCCCCTGCTGCAGCACCTGCTGGAAACCGGGTCCAGCGTCCCATTGATACGTCTTGCGGCAAAACAAGTTCTTACATCAGATTGGTGATCAGATAGTTACTCTGCCAGCATTGATTGCTCTGGTTACTTCAAGAGGATTGACTGAACAGGACACCGAAAACTCCTGATACTCCTAGTTTTCCCTTCCTTTCACCCTCTTCCTCTCCTGCTGCACTCACCTTTTATCCGCTCAGCCTTTCCCCTGCTGGTCACCTTTTGCAGATCATGTAGCTTTGTTAGGGCCTCCACCTGCTCGACACCATCCTTTCTCTGGGGGGCACCAGAGGGTCGGTGGTTGTCTTGCTGTCGTGCGGCCCCTGCCTTCTCCAACTCTGAACATCGCCCGACCCCTGTCCTCTTTAATGTTCGTACCATGCCTGATCTACAATTGCCAGGGCATTTGGGGGGAAGGGGTCTGGGAAGTCTTGTGGAGGGCGAAGGGGCACTGTCGGGTCTAAATCCGTCCAGTTGTTGAAGACTAACTTGTAATCCCTGTGTAGTGTTCCCCTTCTCCCTTCGACTGTTTGTGGCTCGTTTCCTTTGTTTTTTCCTTCCCATTGTATTGATGCTATCCATCCTCCTTGTTCACTCCCCAACCATTCTCTGCTGTAGGAATCAATTTTCTTTTGGATTTCTGAAGTGTCGTTGAGGAGTGCCAATTTCTTTTCCGTCTCCTGCCATCTTGCTCGCAGTTCTGTTTGTATATGTGACTTGATTTGTTCTGTTGCTTCCGGTCCTTCCACTTTTGCTCTGTCAATGGCCAGTGCACATCTTTTCCACCATAGCATCCATAGAATAGCTCGTCTGCCCAGTTGGAACATGTTAGACCTGAATTCACTTGACTGGCCGTGGGGCCAATATCCTGTGAGTATCGCCCTCCATTCCCAGGGCCAGTCCTCTTCACCTACTGTTTTCCTCCATATCCGGTCCCACCATCTCCACATGAGGACTGCACCTGGGCATTGCAGAAATATGTGTTCAATGGTTTCTGGTATTTTCCTGTTGGGAAAGTTTTGCATACAGCTGGGGCACCACGGTGATGCTAGCCCCTTCTGTTCAGCCGGGTGTGATCTATCAGCCAGTTTTGGGTGGGAAGGCATCTGTGCGCAATCTGCCATTGTAGGGATGTGATCTTCGCCGGTTTCTTCTTTGTCTCCTGAAACCATTTATTGGTTTCAGCAGGTCTGTTGGTACGTTGAGGTGCTTTGCCCATCTGTCGTTGATGCTGTCCACCAATTTTTTTTTTGGACGGAGCATCCGATAGGCTGATTTGGCAGAAAGTCTGTGCAGGAAGAGGGTTATTTTTTACCCCTTCGGAGGGGATCTCGAGGGGGTCCAACTCCAATTTTGCGGGTCAAAGGGTAGCATGGCAATCGAGGTTTCCGGTCGATACATCAGTGTGTCTTGTCCGTCTTCTATCACCCTGATTCTGAAAATCTGGTTTCTTTCCAACCACTGGAACGGGTCACAGCTGCCCTCCAACCGGCTTCCCCCTCTTACTACATAAAGTTCGATAAGTGCGTCCACCTGACGGAGTTCGTGAATCCGGCCAACCCACCCCTTCCTCTCAGCTATTGCAACCCAGTCCCCCTCCTGCAGATTAGGTCCCTTCTTGAGGATGCGATACCAGTCTAGCGGTACAGCGAAGATTAGGTCCTCCAGACGGTCCTCCCTTGCTCGGGCGTATTTGAGCTGATCTTTTAGTTGGTTCACTGTTTTCCAACCCCGCTCTTGTTCGTCCCACAGATCCCCGACCTTAGTGATCCCCTTTTTCACCCAGTTTTTCCAGGGCGCTGCTGTGCTGTGTAGAACCCGGCCCCTTGTGTCAGTGACCCATTGGTTGCCGGACAAGGGTTGCCTATATACTTCTTCTCATCTGTCCGAGGCCCGTTTGTCTGGCAAGGGTAGTCTCCTCCAGTTTCTGATGAGACCCGACCAGAATGTGTCTTGGGTTCTACTAGTTCCGCCTTCGGGTTGTGGAAGAGCCCAATATCTGTCCTCTAACCATAACAAGGGGTCGACGTAAGCGGGTGCTTGCGGGGCTAAGAATCTGATTTGATCTAGTGCGAGCACGCTCCATGGAGAGTATGATTCCATTATGAGTTTTTGGATCCATTTTAGGCCGAGTGCTGCTATCTGCGTGGCAGGGTCGATGATGCCTATCCTCCTTGAGATTTGGGCTGGGTGACAGAATCCCAGTCCACTCTGTTGATTGCCGCTGGAGATTCATGGTCTCCTCTCCCGAGGAAGGCGGCCACTTGTCTTCGCAACGTTTTTTGTGCTTCTCTGCTCAGGGGCCATATCAGTGATTTGTACCACAGTGCAGCTAACACCACGTTATTTATTACTAAGGTGCGTCCAAAAAGTGAAGTGTGCTTTCCTTTCCACGCTGCTATTTTCTGAAGAGCCGGTCCTGTGATCCATTCGTCATTACAGGTTGGGCGACCTTCCGCCGTCATTTGAACCCCTAAAACTCTGACCGGGGTGGCCTTGTCTAGCCAGTGGATTTTAGGGTCCTCCGGTGGCCTTCCTCCCTGCGAGTGTATCCACCATCCTTGAGTCTTGCTTCCCCAGGTTATGGCCATATCAGATACTTCGCAGAATTTATCCATGAGTTTGCGAATTTCCTCCAAATTCTCTCTCGTGGCTGCTACCATTAATGTCAGGTCATCCGAGAAGAGAGAGCAAATCGGGAATGCTTCCTCGGGTATGGATGTAATCCGGATCTTTCTCAGGTCCTTGTGGTGCCTTATCTTTGCGGCCAAGACCTCCATTATCATTACGAAAAGAAAAGGCGCTAGGGGGTCTCCCTGTCTCACTGAGCGGGCCAGCCGAATCTCCGGTGCGAGGGAGTCATTGATTTGGACCCTTGTAGTCGCATTCCTGTGCAGTATTGACACCCACTTCCTGAATGTTGGCCCAAAGTTCATCTTGAGGAGGCATCTGTCGAGGAAAAACCAATCCACATGGTCGTATGCCTTTTCAAAGTCTATGAAGATTATGGCCGCATTCTGTTTGTTTTGTTTGGTTAGTCTTAGGACTTCATTAATCAAGAGGATATTTTCTAGAATGTTTCTATTCTGGATGAAGCCCGTCTGAGCTGGGTGAATGATGTCCTCCATCACAGAGATCAATCGGTTTGCTAGGCTCTTAGCCAGCATCTTATAAACTACTGTCAGGAGCGTTATTGGTCGGTAATTTCTGATGTTCATCTTGTCACCTTTTTTGTATAGAAGGGTTAGGACTCCTTGGCCAACCAGTTTTCCCATCTCCCCGGTTTCCCATACTTGGCGGTAGTACGACATGAGGTCCTCATCCAACGTGTTCCACATGGTCTCCCAGAATTCCTTCGGGAGACCGTCAATGCCGGGTATCTTCTCCTTTTCCATTTGCATTAGTGCTGTCCATATTTCTTCTCTGGTGAGGGGTCCGTCAAGCTTGTCTCTTTGTTGTTGAGATAGACAGTGTTGGAGTGGACCAAGAAAGTCCTCTACCGCTCTGGAGTGCTCTTCTCCCCCAGGATCTGCAATGTGGGAGGAGAACAGGTCTTTGAAGAAGTCCCTCGCAATCTTAACAGACTGTGGAGTGGTGAGACTCGTGGGGTCTTCTTGTGCCCAGGGGTTCATCAACGCTTCTACCGTCGTTCTTCTTGCTCTAATTTTGGCCATGCTGAAGAAAAGAGTGTCCATTGTCGCCTCCGTTCTATGCTTTGTCAGTTTCCCTCTGATTCGTGTGCCGTTCCATCTGTGTTTTGTGAAGTCAAGAAGTTTTTCTTTTAGATCTGATAATTGTATGGTCTGAATGTCTGTTAGGGTATGGTCTTCCAACTGTTGGATTTGGTTTAGCAGTGTCATTTCTTGTCTATTTTTTTGTGACACTAGGAGATTAGTGTGCAATGTGCAGTGTCAGTCGCTATGACTTTGTCCCCTCTGTCTGGGTCATGGAATGCCTCGATCACGGTCCTCCTTGCGTGGACCGTCGCCATGCTGAAGAAATTATGTGTATCCATTGTGGCCTCCTAGGTAAACTTGGTAATTTTTCCACGTATCCTAATACCTTGCCACCTGTGCTGAGCATATTAAAAAAGTTGGTCCTTCACTCTCTAAATGTGTGCAGTGAGATGCTATGATTCTACCTGTTGTTCCAGGTCTAGCAATTCCTTGTGGATGGTGAATTCCTGTTGCTGCCTTAGGGCCGCTTTGGCCTTGGAGAGTTCTTTACACTTTCGGACCAGAAAAACCAGGCCATTGTTGAACCAGGTAGAGTATGAATCAAAGTGTTTTTTTTGTTGGCGCTAGAATTGCCACTCGTGCTGAATTATTTGTGGAAATTGTTGGTCCTTTAAAAACGAGGTGTTGGGCTTATAGAACCCAGACCCTTGATCTGACCTTTTCCTCATTGTTCGTATTGTCCCCCATGTATTATGGTCCATACCTGGGTGCAGACTGCGTGGGAGGATAGCCGCCCATCGTAGGGCGCCTTCTAGGTTGTTGGAGAGGAGTATAAGGTCAATTCGCGATTTGGACAGCCTAGTCAGATCGCTGTTCCTTACGCAGGTAAAGGTCCGGTCATTTGGGTGCAGGCGGTGAAAGGTGTCGAAAACCGCAAGGGTTTCGCACAGATCTGCGATCATTTGCTCATCTTCCTCTGCTGCACAAGTGGGGGTCCCTGCGGGTTCCATCTATCACGCCCCCTCTCGGGGGCGGCATTAAAGTCCCCCGCAATGACCAACGGGATGCCCTCGGGTACATGCGTTCCTAGGTCCACCCAAAAAGCTCTTCTTTCTCCTCTGTGTTAGGAGAATAGATGCACAAGATGTAGAGAAGTTCGAGCTCCAGCATCCCCAACACTTATACTAACCGCCTTTCTTCCTCATCCACCACCCCATGGACCATCTGAAACCTGGAGTAATGCGGGATCCAGATTGCTACCCCTGTTGATCCTGGTCTAGGGGCATGGACCTTTACCGCCGAATGGGGCCAGACCATCTTGTGGGCTCTGTTATGTTTTGGTTTATCCTGCAGGTGAGTCTCCTGAACGCATATCACGTCTGGCCACCGCCTCCCCCCCACTTCTCTGAGTTGATCCCAGATGACCTGACATTTCTCCGGATTGCTGGTTTCAGGCCATTTACATTGATGGAACGAAGGTCTAGGTCCGCCATTCTTATGCATTGCTGCCGGGGAGGGTTTCTGCAGTACAGTATTTCCAGGTCAGTCATGTTTTGAGGGGAAAATAATTCTTCACACTGGCAAGGGATGCCACTGTTTGACATTCCATCTGTCCAGGTTCAAAACCTTCTTTTGCAAGATTCTGCACACACATTTGCACATGTCGTCGCCGGACCAGCAGTCACCAGTGTTTACCTTTGCACACTGCAGGTCAAGCAATGCGTTGTGGCTGAACCAGCGCAGGTTGGCGGTTTTATTTGGTTCAAACAACGAGTACAGGTCATTCTTTGCCATTTGTTGGTCACAACTTTCGAATCTCATTGCCGCCCTTGCCCTGGGTGCGTAGTGTTTCGGGACGGAGGCTTCCATTTGTCTCGTGAAGACCTTGTCCCTTTCTTTTAAATCCTCGCTGTGCGAGGAAAATCCCATCCCTGTAGTGTCAGTCCTCCGTGTTCTCCCACCGGGGAGAGCCCAATCTCCCATTTCCCGTCTGTCTTCCTCATTGGGACCACTGACTCTCCAGCTGTTTTGGCGAGGGGCAGCTCAAAGCGGCCCCGTTCAATGAGCTGTCGTAGCTTGAGTCGTCTTGAGGTCATCCCCTCATCTGCTGCTTCTCCTCCGTCCCCTTGTTGAGCAGCCGGTGGGGGGGGAGTATACTGTTTGTGCTCCTAGCCCGGAGCTTCCGGACAGGGAGGATCTGGGGCGGGTGGAGGGCAAAAACGGCCTTGGGCGATAACCAGGATGCGCTGAAAGACTTCCGCCCATGTTAGATGGGCTGGCGGGCCGTTCGTCAGTGCAGCTCTAAGCGTTGGGCTATTATTTAAAAGTGTGACCAATTCTACATAGGACGTATCCCAGTACTCCTCCCCTCCATTATGCTCTCCTTGTGGAGTCTCGGAACGTAGGTGTTTGATTATCCACTCCGTGATTGTGTGGACCTTCTGATCCAGGCCCACTGGCCCAAACTGTAATTTCAAACTGTTTTTGTGCCTTAACCCATGAATAAATGGACTCCTCCAGAGTCCAGACCAAGAAAATTCTTCAAGGAAAGAGGGAGACGAAACACAGGGAACTTCGCCAATATGGAAGAGGCACATTGGGACTGATGCTACAGTTTGAATGTGTGGGCCCCTTAGGCAGGCCAAATGGAGTGAGGGGCACTGAGGGCCAATATCACCTCCTCCAGGTCAGCACTTGGTGGTGGTGTTTTGCTATACAAAATGACCATGGCATCTCTTCTGCAGGTTTTTTTTTTTTTTTTTTTTTTTTTTTTTTTTTTTTTTTTTTCCGCCCAGGTTGTTGTAGAAGCGGGACTCCGGGCACGCGAGGTTACTGTCGCAGGCGTTGGCTGTTTTGACACACTCTTTTTTTTTTTTTTCCATAAGACCACCTCCTTACCCATCCTCTCAGCCATTCTCCTAGCGCACCCTATCCCTACTATCTTACCTCAGTGTTGAGTACTCAGGACTATGACCATGCTATTTCAGATGGGGACTTGGACCAGACAGTTGTTCTAGGCATTGGGGCTAGGGAAGGCGAAGCACGAAGCCTTGAAAACCCCACCCAGCCCCAGCTAAGGCACAGTCAGTCAGGTAAGCCACATTACCAGGACACATTGGTCGCCAGGCTCAAGTGATATTTCTACTTTACCTACCAACGCTCCCTTCTATTCCCGGGGAGCAGCGCGTGCTGGGAACCGGGCCCTGTGTCACTTAGAATTGGAATACATTGATGAAAGTTGATGATGATTCAGGATGATTAAAGATGATTAAAGAAAACTATTATGAGCTGATGAACTACTGAAAAGATAATTAGAATTGCTGGTCAGGATGCTTCAGGACCTTTTTTTTTTTTTTTTTTTTTGTACAACATATCAGTGTCCTTGGTAGGAGAGGTGGTACGAGCACTCCCTCCTAGCAAGAGTCCTGGGTGCTCCGGTCTATTGGTGGGGAGCAGCACTTGCTGGAAAGCGGGTCCAGCGTCCCACTATATACATCAGAAGGCCCGCCAGCATTGATTGCCCTGTTTCTAGGCGATTGACTGCACAGGGTTAATGATGGATGTGTTGGACGGCAGCACACTTTGGGGCGTGGGACCGCCCTGCACTTTTTTTTTTTTTTTTTTTTTTTTTTTGATTGCAATTTACAACACTTATACACAGGCTTCTTCCCATTAGGGCTGGAAGAGCCTCAGCCACTGCTCCCCTGGAGACAGCTTCCCTGCCTAACACGAATACAGCATTGTGACGGGGCATTGATTGCTTCCCCAGTGAGGAAGGATTAACCCCGTTTGTGTGCAGTATCAATCTCTGCCCTACGAAACTCCTCAATTATCCCTACTTCTATCTTCTACACGGTGAGGAGTAGGGGAGATATGAATACGGCAAAATACTTTATAACAGGGCGAGACGGTATAGTAGTTCATTTGTAATTACGTTAAGCTTCCCCTAAACAGCAGTAGGTAACACAGACACAAACCCAAGGGGAGCCCTATGGTTGGAAAAAAAGTTCTAGTCTAAACGTAAAGATCATCAAACCAAGTCAAACCCTAGCCAATGACGACCAAGGATTGAATATGGCCCCATTAGATGGGGATGGACTGAGATCAAGTGCCGAGGAAGAATTCACCAAACTGGCGAGAACCACACAGATGAAAAAGAAGGGGGTAGGGAGGGAAAGAGAACAAACCAAGAAGTCATCCCTGCCTCCCAAACCCCCTCTCCGCAGCCTCTCATCTTCCTCCTGAATCCCACGGAAAAAACTCGTCATCCTTCCAACCCTCACTGCATCGCCATATCAGCATCATCACATGCATGACAAAATTTTCATGCGAGAGGGCGGGAAGAAACCGAGTTGCCTAACCTCCTGGTCTCCTTACTAATCTAGCCTTTCTCGCTCTAAGCCATAGGTCAAATTACCACAATGTTTTCCTCCCTCAGCATTCCCAAGTCTCCTATGAGCCGCCAAGCTCCTAATTAACAGGTTACAGGGCGATGCTGGCCAAAGTTGATCCGGCATCTGTTCAACCTACCGTCTTAACGCGAATAGAACGCCCTGTCATTATCGCCGTATATGGTCTGCAAGTTGTACCAAGTGGATGCACACTAATGACATCTCCACAAATCATTGAATGGGGACGCTGGACCCGATTTCCAGCTGACACTCGTCATATCATTGTATTGGGACGCTGGACCCGATTTCCAACAGGTGCTGCTCCCCACCAATAGATGGAGCAGCCTTCAACGCTGGGCCCCACTTAGCGAGGCCGCTCTTATCACCTCGTTACGTGGGTTTCCCCACACACGAAGTTAAAAAAAAAAAAAACAACTCAGTTTGAAGCTCAGTTAATTCAATAAAAAACACACAGAAATAGAGGATCTGATTTTCGTAGGGTCCTAAGCAGCTGACCATCTTGATGAGAAGTAGATTGAATGATTACCTCCTCCCTTCCTCCCACTCTGTCCTCTCCGCCCGTTCGTTGCCTCCAACGTAGCAGCCCCTTCTCTGATGAGGAGCATTCTTCTTTGGCCCCAACTAGGGACAGCCCTACTTAAGTTACAACCCTGTATTATCCTCAAGGCGTCCGGTTCCCCCACAAGTACGCCCTGATCCACCCACCGCCCTCATCTGCCACCGCTGGATGATTACCAACCCCAGTTTAACATGTCCTACAGTCAACCATCACTCCTCACCAAGCATTCACCTCCCTCCTTGTGATGCTCATATAGAGTTTGGTTCTCCCCGCAATGCTACTTACCTGATCGCCTGTATTCAATGAAACGTACTCCACGAAAAGGTCGGAAAAGCCGAGAAAACTTTCAAAGGAAGATCAAGAATGCTGGTGCTGCTGCTGCTGCTGCTGATGATGATGATAATGATGGCACTTGGCACTAATTTGTACCCCCT
>BFEA01000775.1:10399-28517 GCA_003427395.1 Chara braunii
ATAGGGCGCCTGGCGCCATTCACAAGAGAGAGCTACATTGGGTTATGTTGTTGGTGTTGCCCTGTTGGGCTTGGACATTGACTCACGATTCTTCTGTATCATTCTCAATTGGATGGTTACTCGGTTCCATTGTGCTATCTGCTCTGGCTTTGACTACATGGACTTCAGTGTGATTTTGCAATCTGGATTTCTGTGCTTCGTCCATATTCATGTTCCTTGCACCTGCCTGAGAACGAGTTGAGAGAATATTTTGGTGCATTCCTGGGCATTTTCTTAATTGTGCTGGATCTTCCTTCTCATCCTGCTCCATTGTGCTCTGATGTCTGTTTTCAGCAAATTTCTGAGGATCCCCCGGGCCTCTTGTATGGGTAGCTCTGATGTCTGTTTCCATTGATCGTTAGTTGGCATCTTCTCTTCCAGATCACCCACAGTCCGTATTGTCTGAGTAGCTGAAAGCTCCTTTTCTCGAACATTGCCCAGGCGGAAGGGGGGGCGTTCCCTGTTAATAGTAGTCCTGTATCAGCCGGGAATGGAGCGTCTGAGACCTCTACCCATAATTCTTTAACCGTTTCCCACATTTACTGTGCGTTGTGACAGTGTATTAGACACTGGGTTGTCGTTTCTGGTGTGTGTTCCGTGCATGCCTTGCAGTGCTCATTGTTCGGGTCCCTATGATTCTTGCTTCTACGCGAGGTTAGCCACGTATTTGCTGGTAGTGCTACGTGAAAGATTAGCCACTGTAGGCTTCTCACTTTTCCTAGGAGCTCCATTTTTCTTGTGCCTCTCACGTACAAGGATGGCCACGTTGTTGTGGTTTAGCACCAGCTGCCCTCATCGCCATATGCCTTAACGGCCCACTTGCACATTAGGAAAGGAGGCAGAGTAAAGGGGGAGTTATACTCCTGTTCATTTTTTTTTTCAGATCTTCAGCTTATATTTTGTCTGTTCTCTTAATGATGCTCATTCATATACATTTACTGGTTGTACACAAGAGGAGGGAGGAAGGAAAGGGGTAAGGGCTGGATTTCTATAGGAAGCGAACGGCGGGGGAGGGAGAAGGGGTAGAGGAGGGAAGTGGAGGGGCAAAGAACAGAACAGAGGGAAGATGAACTTCACAGGGTTCTCATTACTGGCTGCTGTAACAGACTGCTCTAGAATAGCACAACAGGGCAGTAAGTGTTTGGGTTGCGGGAGATTCTTGAGTTGAGGAGCTGCCATTGGCAATGTTAAGTGTCACCCCTGCAGACCCGGGTGTGGACTGTGGAAGCACCGTATCCAATTCTCGCAGTTACTGCATCGAATGGCACAGAGGAAGATGCCACAGGCTAGGTGGGTCCTACATGCTAGGAACACAGGCACACTGACCGTAATTGTATAGGCATTGCCGTTCCACCCCCTGTCTAGAGATTGGACATGACATGTCAGGGTGCGGTACATGAGTGCAATATTGACTATCATACGTATGAAAACAAATACTTGCATGGGCTATGCCTTCATAATCCTCAATACACAAAGCATGCGAATCACATGCTAGCCGAATCTCAGGTGGGCCATGACACAATGGCATTGAGCAAGTTTTTTGGGTTTCCGCAGTCATTATTCCTTCTCTATGGGCAGGTGACAACGAGGGCTGATCCATTGTGCGGTGTTTAGCTGTTGCAAGATTTGATCTGCAGCAGCTTGCCCTAGTGGTGATAACCTTTCAGTAAAGCGGTGAGTAGGCGGCTCATGTGATAGTGTATTTTCCACCTCAGGCTGTTGCATCTGTTGTTTGTCTGGCAACGATGAAGGAGATCGGACTGCGGTTGTATGGCCAACGCTGCATGTGGGACATGCTAGGAGAGCATGTGGCGAGTGATCGCATTGAGGATAGTGCACACAATAGAGACACATACTTTCTATGATGGCTTCCTGCAAACATTGACGACACATGACAAGCGTGTTGCTGACATGCCATCAGGAAAGCATGACTATAAGTAATTAGTTTGGACCGGCTTATGTTGCAGAGAGGGATCAACCTTTCATGATTTCAATAGTGAGAGGTGCCCTGTGGAGAACTCTAGATCCCTTGAGATGGGATCCCATAAATTTTGACCTGTGGAGAGATAAAGAGGACATGAATCCTCGAACGCTGGCAGACTATCGAGCTGGAGAGAGAGTTGAGGATGACCTTTAGTGGAGTCATTTCTGAGAGAGAAACGATGACATGAGAGACAGTGATGATCGAGACCGACGAGATCATCATTTCTGAGAGATCATCATTTCTGAGAGAGAAACGATGACATGAGAGACAGTGATGATATAGACCTACCCTTGTAGCCCACGGTGTGATCGGGGTCACGATGGATTCAGGAGTCCTAGAAATTTCAGACGTGGAGATCAGGAGGATTCCCGAGGTAAGTTCGAGTGGGGAGAGACCGATGGCGATCGTCGTGACGATTCTCGTGGTAGATACGAGAGGATGGATCGAGATGGAGATACGACGGGAAGATTCGCGCGGTGAATACGAGAGATCAGACGGTGATCGGGAACTCACAATTCTAGAGGAATATATGAGAGGTTTCTCTGTCTTGCTGGAAGTAGGGGCCACACTAAAGATGGGACACTCACTTTCAAGGGGATCTTGACTGCGTTTGTCTTCAACTCTGACGCACAGTCCGTGGTTGGACTCGCAATTGTCTACTCCTCTCAAATCTCCATTGCTTCAATTAGTTATGTCTTGTATCTGATTCATTTGTTCTTTTCTCTTAGCTGTGTTAGATTAGGTAGGAGGGATCTTGTGCGTGATTTAACCAGACCGGGTTGTTGAATCAGACCTCGCTTGTTGATATAATGCTGTTTGTTTCAGGGTTGGGCCAGCAACCAGCCGGTCGAGCTGGCCCGGTCCAACCGGGGCCGGACTGGCCCAGGGGAAGTCAACCGGCAAACCGGATGGTCCAAAAAAATGACCAATTTTTTATTTATTTTTCATTTTGTCATTGCCGGATCGGACTGTGCTCGTTGAGATCTTCCGATTCCGCAGTAAAACTTGGACTGTTGGAGATTTTTTTGAGCAGTGTGCCACGGGGGCGGTTGGGGGGGGGGGGGGGGGGGGGGGGGGGAGAGGTCGAGGTCTAGAGGAGTAAGGGGGGTGTTGTGTTCAAGGTTTGCAGGCCCACAAGGCTATGGCTAACAAAGGAGGAGGAGGAGGAGGAGGAGGGGGAGGAATAAGAATAATAATAATAATAATAATAATAAGAAGAAGAAGAAGAAGAAGAAGAAGGCTATGGCTAACAGAGAGGATGGGAAGAGGAGGAAGAAGAAGAAGAGGAGGAGGAGGAGGAGGAGGAGGAGGAGGGAGTAAAAAAGAAAAAAAAAAACGGCCATGGCTAACAGAGAGGATGGGAAGAGGAGGAAGAAGAAGAAGAGGAGGAGGATATGAAGATCAGAAGAGGATGAGTGGAAGAGGAACAAGAAGTATAGGAGGAGGAGAAGCAGAAGGAGAAGAAGAAGAAAGTGGAAAAAGCACAAGAAGAAGAAGAGAAAGAAAAGAAGAACTTGAAGAAGAAGGAAGGAAGAGGACAAACAAAAGAGGGAGAATAAGAAGTAAAGGAGGAGAAGACGAAAAGAAGAGAAGATTGCGGAGATGGTTGAGGATGATGGGCGACAGGCGGGATCGTTGTGGGAGGGAACAGAAGATATTGAAGAAGACGAAGATGACAAAGCAAAGGAGGAGGAGAGGACGAAGAAGGCGAAGAAAAGGAGGAGGAGAGGACAAAGAAGACGAAGAGGACGAGGGGAGGAAGACGACGAGAACGAAGAAGAGATGAGGAAGGAGACGAAGAAGACGAGGAGGGAGGGAGCAGAAGAAGAGTGAAAGAAGTCGAAGAAGAAGAAGAGGAGGAGGAGGAGGAGAGATGCAGACCAGGAGTCGAAGAAGAGAGGAAGACGACAAGAGGGAGAAGAAGAAGGAGAAGAAGATTAGCAGACGTCGAAGAAGTAGAAAGACGAAGAAGAAGAAGAAGTAGAAAGAAGAAGAAGAAGAAGAAGAAGAAGAAGAAGGATGGGGGGCCACAAACCTTCTTCACAGGGGGCGCTGGCGTGGCTTATCGGCCGGGGGCTTGATGGCGAGGCTGGCTGGCACAGGTTGATGGCCATGGCGATGGCGGCGGAGAGCGCATCGCGCGGAGGGGTGGTGTCGTCTGCAAGGGGTGAACGGGGATTGGACGCGCGATGCATTTTCCCCCACTGCGCATTTGCACCACAGCACACTTCCCTCCCAAACGGGTTCAGCGGCCGATCTTTGCCACTGATCTACGATTATCGGCGGCCAAGATCGGCAGCTTTTTGGACTCACAGGAAACGGGCCTGTGGGACCCGGTCTTGGAATTGCGGGGCAGGGCCTGCCTCCAAAAGGCCTCCCGCACACCGCCGCTCCGCCCAAATAAATAATTTGGCCCCCAGCGAAAATGTGCTGGGGGCGACCGGGAGGGAACCGGCATGGTCCACGGGCCGGTCCAACCGGGAGGACCCCGGTCGGGGGAGGGGGCCCCAGTCCATCCGGGGACCAGCCCTGGTTTGTTTGTCATTCCCAGCCCAATTGAATTGCCGCTCCGGCTAGGAGTTCTGTCCTTTCTCCTTGTGCTTTTTCGTTTGTTTCTTCATCTGAATTACTCTGATGCCCTTTTAGGCAGGATCGCAAAAGAGAGAGGGAGAAAGGAGAGAGAGGTTGTTGAGCGCTTCACTTGAGTGAGTGAGGAAAGGGAACAGGAGGGTTTGTCAGAAATTGAGGAAGTGCAGATCCCTCTTGAAAGACTTACTGACCCCCCAATCCTCCACTACGGCACTTACAACTTCCCATGGAAGTAATGGCCGTTTTTCCCCATCAGTGCTCATGGCAAGGCTCAACTGCTGCATGAAAGAAGATGTTTCTAGAATTAAGCACAGTTTCATTGGCTGCAACATACCGATCAATAATGAAGAGTGACCTAGAGGCTTGAACACTCTGCCCCAATACCTCATCGAGGAGTGTGAGGAAGTTGTGATGTCTGTGACGGGCAATCGAGCTAAGAAGGCATGGTGTCTGTATTGGGCGACTCAAGAGGCTCAAGCACTGATCTAATTTGATGATGATGATGATGACGATAACAATGATAACAATGATGATGATGGTGACAACTATTGCATAAAAAATGGCAACAATTGTGATAATAAAGATATCAGATGATGAGAAAACAGCACCACCCTTGCTTCTTAAGTTTTTCATTTGCTTTTGGTTGTTCATTTGGTGTTTGGCATGTGATGTGAAGCTGATACTTTCACGGAAACACATTTGCATCGTGATATTTTGCCAGGCATAACCATGACAAGAGGGGAAGGAACAGACTTCAATAAGGCACTCATCCAGCTCATTGCCAGTATTTTTCGTTGTGTCAGTTCAAGACAAAACATAGATCTGGCTTCAAAAGTCTTGGAAGTCGTGGTGGAGGTATGCCCTTCTCCCGCTTGGTTTTGCAGCATCCTGCAAGATGGACCGTACATGTAAACACTATAAAATTCTGTTTGTTTCCAGAATTGTCTTATTTTGAAAATTGTGTGTTCCTTCCTGTTCGTTTCAAAATTGGCCTCGGGGGAATTTCTGCAATTTCCACTGTCAGGACATCAAGGTAAACTTTCTGCCAAAAAGGATTTGGCTGATAGGCCTGAAAAATAACGTGGGGTAACAGGACCTTTCCGGTACTTTTGTACCCTTCTAGGAAAGTGGACCTAACCGGCCCACAAAATGTTCTATCCGCACCCAGCTCTTACAAATAGGTTGTGCTCAGAGGCTGGAGCGATTGGCTGTTAATCTATAAGCTAACCCAGTCCGGTCAAACACACACTGTGGATGTTCTTGTTGCTCCAAACCCCAAGAGAAATATTGGGTCCCATTTGACACTTTCAGCCCCAATGAGGTGGTCCCAGTTTTCGGTTACACCTTCAGAATCGCCCTAACCTAAGTTGTTCAGATAAGGATGGGCAATAAGTTTATACTTTGCAAGGGAGGTAGTATAGCTGCTTTTGTTCTGAAGTTCCTTTCTCTTAGGTTGTTAGTAAGCAAGAGGTCCTTCCAATACTCATGCAGTCCCAGGGCGTTCCTTGAGAGCTCTCCTTGTTCACTTTGCCCCTTGTAGCACTCCCAACTTCTCAAGTTCTAGACCTTTAGCTTTTCGTGAGAGCCTTAGGCAAGTCATCCTTCCTTCCGTTTGGAGCACACTTTTTGCACAGAGCTGGCCTATCCATCAGAGGTCCTCAGTGTACCCTTGGCACCTCACAAGAACTTGTGCAGGTGGTTGGAACCCTGATGGACGTCCAAAATGGGAGTATGGGGGCGGTAAAAGAGTTTTCTTCATTGAGGCTTCCCATGAGGAAGTGGCATTGGGTAAAAGAGTTTCGTTCATTGAGGCTTCCCTTGAGGAAGTGGCATTGGAGGAGGGGAACTATGAAGAAGACAATGGATCAACGGAAGGTGATGTGACTGCTGTAGCGGCCAGGAATGGTGGCAAACAGATGAACAAAAAGAAGCAGCAGCGAAAGATGTTTCCTACCCATCTTGGAATAGCAGCAGGTAAGCCCTGGGATTAGATCGTTATCACTAAGGAAAAGTTGCAGGAACATTTGGATACGAGGCTATGCCGCAAGTGTAGGAAGCAAGGACAGATCATACCATGGTGTAGTGTGTCCTTCTCTGAAGGAATAGGCCAAAGGGAGCAGCCAGTCCAAGTAACATCGGCTTCAACTGAGCTTGAGAGCGCAGCAGAACTTGTGCCATGACCCCCCTCTGACCCTCGAGCTCCCATGGCAGAGAATGGCTCCTCTTCTGCTCCTCACCCAACTTGCTGTCCTGATCCTGTATTACATTCTGTCTCATTGAGTGAGTGTCTTGATGAACATGGTAATGAACTAATCAATTTACGAAGTTCATGGACAAAGAAGAAAAGTAAGAAAGGGCAGTTAATAATTTTCCGCACAGAGGTAAACAGACAAAGAGTCAGTGCATTAGTGAATGGGGGATCCATGAGGGTACCACATCTCAGAACAGGGCATAAAGAAAATTGCCCTTGGAACGAAGGTAAAGGAACTAGCTGTTATAGTAACATGTTACGATCCTGGAAATTTCCAAAGTGCAAATTCAAAAGGAAGACAATGCCACCCAATTGCGAAAGAAATGTACGCACTTGCAAAGATAGAGACCGAAGAAGAGAGAAAGAAGAAGAAAAAGAAGAAGAAGAAGAAGAAGAAGAAATGTACACCAGCAAGACCAATGACAAATCCCCCTTCTCTCTCCACCTTCCTCCTCCTCCTTGACTTCGCCAATCTTATTGACAGCATTGAGTGAGTGTGTGTGAAGTACAGAGTGAGTGTGTGTGGGGTATCCAGGGAGATCCGGAGATAGGTGTGTGTAAACAGTTGATGTAAACACTGAGTTGATGTGTGAATCAAGGCGCTCAGTCGCCATAGCCAGTCTGAAGCAAGGTTGTATCTGAATTGTGTGGGCGCCCAGCGCCAGTGTGTTTTGCCATCTGTTGCATGCACGCGAAGTGAGAAGAAGGCGAGTCTGATTTCATTGGTATCGGAGCTGGTTCCCGCTATTCCACGCACCATAGCAGAAGTGCGCCGAAGAAGAAGAGTCCGCCATAGCTGCACTGCGGAAGGAGGTGCCGCGTACCTGCAAAGAAGACAACGACAAAAGAGAGAGAGAGAGAGAGAGAGAGAGAGAGAGAGAGAGAGAGAGAGAGAGAGAGAGAGAGAGAGAGAGAGAGAGAGAGAGGAGNAGAGAGAGAGAGAGAGAGAGAGAGAGAGAGAGAGAGAGAGAGGAGCGATACAAGATTGTTGTGCGGTCCAAGGAAGGAAGTGGCAGCCATAGCCGCCGAGCTCGGACAGAGTAAAAGAAGGAGAAAGAAGACCTGGTGAAGAAGAAGGGAGAGACGAAGGAGGAGAGAGAAGCCATAGCCGAGGAAGAGGAAGGAGGCACGATGAAGGAGAAGGAAGCCATAGCCGGGGTGAAGGAAGAACTAAGGAAGGAGGGAGAAGAAGAGTATCAGAGGGTGGTGAGAAAGGAAGGGGTCGGCAGCCATAACCGAGTTGAGCGTTGACCAAGGTGTTGACCGGGAAGTCAACCGGAGTCGACCGAAGCGTTGACTGAGGCGTTGATCAGGGTTGACAAAGGTGTTGACTGGGGAGTTGACCAAGGTTGACCAGAGTGTTGACTGGGGAGTTGACCAAGGTTGACCAGAGTGTTGACTGAGGGGTTGACCGGCGTTGACCAAGGCGTTGACTGGAGATGTTGACCACGAAATTGACCAAGTTGGAGTTGGTATACTCTCGCCAAGCCTTCAGCCTATCCCTCGCCCTATGGATGTGCACTCACCCTGTGGTACTTGCTGAGTCTGCCTGTCTCTTCTTTCTGCATTGAGTCTCTTTTGTCCAGGTGATAGGAACTTCGTGTATGAGGTCGTAGAGCTGTGTTGACCAACCCACACGAGCTGAGTAGGGATAAAGGCTGTGTTTGACGACTGACTGACCCGGAGGACAAACCCTCCCAAGGACCGACACAGACCGACGGGCTGCTTAGTGTGGCATGGTAGGCCCAAAATCCGAGTTGTGGGCTGCACAACCAGCTGTCTGAGTGTTGAGAGGACTTGCTGATCGCGTCGTTTTGTCTATGACATTAAATAATTCCTGAGGAGTTACGGGGGATCTCCTTAAATGCCTCTTGATCAGCATTGAAGTCCTGTAGTGACAGCTTTAGCATTAGGTACAGGCTAGAGACCATAGTTGACAGGGTCCTATACGGATCCTGTAGTCCTTAAACAGTCAGTCAGTCAGTCAAGTGGGTGTATCTAAGTGGTGAGGAGTGGGCCAGTCACTGTCGTGCACCCAACACTATGGATGACTACTGTATGTACGGGTTGCTTGTGGGGTTCTCCCTCTGGGGGACCCTATGGCGTCTCCTCTTTCCGTTGGGATTCTGGAACACCATGACAGGTAGGGTTGAGACGAGGGGTGGTACTGGGACCACTCCTTACACAAAGGAACAGGAGGAGGAGGCTGCAAAGATTTTGGCCGAGCAAAAGGCCAGGAAAGAGAAGAGGGAAGTTGTGAAGCAGGCCAAAAAGTTGGCCTTACTGGAGGAGCAAGCCGCCAAGAAGAAGAAGTTGAAGAGGAGCTAGAAAGATTGAAGAGGGAAGAAGAGGCAAAGTTGAAGGCGGTGGAAGAAGAAGAAGAAGAAGAAGAAGAAGAAGAAGAAGAAGAAGAAGAAGAAGAAGAAGAAGAAGAAAAGGAGGAGGAGGACATCCCCTTAATCAGGAAGGTGATAAGAGAAAAAGGGGAGTCCAGTGGCACAAAGAAGGAGGAGGACCCATGGTTGGAAAAGGTGTCTGAGTGGGTTGCAAACTTGTCCCTGGGTGAGGATGAAGAGGCGATGTTATGTGTGCCGAGGGCTGAACAAGAAGCAGTGGTAAAAGAATGGGAGGCAGAAGAGGACCCCTTAAAACGTCAGACGCTTGAAGAAGAAAAGACACTCGAATGAAAGTTGCGTCTGACTAGGGAGAAAAAAAAGAGAATGAAGGAGGTGAGTAAGGCAGCGAAAGAGTTGGAGGTGGTGAAGCAGCAAAGGGCGCAGATGGAGACGCAACCGGATTGGCAAGGAAAGATGGAGGTAATGGCTAGGAATATAGAACTCCTGGCGAGGGCCCAAGAAGGGCAGTATCAATTTTCGAGGGGCCGGGATGTAGCCTTGCGATCGGTATGATTGGGCTTTAGAGAGTTCACCCCCGAGATGATGATGCACGTGGGCTCAAAAGTGAAAGCAAGAATAGAGAGCACAAAACGATTTTGCACTAGCGCCATAGAGGGCGCTAAGTTAGTAGCTCCAAGGAAGGAGGAAGCACATCCCCGTAGGGATCCAGTTAAGGTTAAGTTTCCTAATTCCTATAGCGGGAAGAAGGAAGAGAATTTCGATAACTGGGACGCAAACGTCAATTCGTACGTTCACCTGCAAAAGATCCTACCTGAGGAGCAAGTTCTAATAGCTTTCCATGCCCTTAGGGATGAGGCCGCAAGTTTCGCCCGATCGCTTGCCCGCGCTGCTGAATGCGAGAATGATATGGTAGCCTACTCTGCGAAAACCTCCCTGAGTGCGTTCTTTAAGTTGTTGCACGAGAGATTTGCTGCTGTTACTAGAGGGATTAGGGCCTCTGATAAGTTGCAAACAATCCACTCTCGCCAATGGAGGAATGCTAGGGCACTCAAGGGTGTAATGAACGAGTTAGTCGCTGTCCCTCACCATGGGGTCACTGAAACCCAGCTGGTCAACTTATTCTATCGTGCCATGCCCGAGCCATTGCGCGAGCATTTCTTTGAAAAGAGGAAGGAGTCTGCCGTGACCTACGATATTCTGAGTAGGGAAGTGGTAGCTTTCGAAGCGCAGTCCATGCCAGTTTCCACTTTTTGGCATAAGGACCTTGAAAAGGGCAAGAAGTGGAAAGGCTGTACCATCTCGGGTCAGGTTAAGGGCAAGGATCACCTGATCCTTACACTAGATGAGGGTGGTATGGAGGAGGTCCCATATGATCAGATAGAGTGGGGCCTAGAGGAAGAAGATAGTGGTGTTAGTTAGTGGAGGACTTACGCTGCTGTGCAGATGGAGGGAGGCCGCAAGGAAGAGGGAGAGGCCAAGGCCAAGGGGGCCGGGCCTCTGGTGGTCATGGACAGGGCGATCAGGGGGTTGGCGGCAGAGGAGACCGCCAAGTGGGAGGTAGGGGTCAAGGTCCCCCGCAAAACCGTCCTCGTTACACTCGATCACCTCCCAGGAGGGGTGGATGGCACCCTGGCTTGCCACAAGGCAGGCCCTGGGAAGATCTGGGCCTAGAACAAAGAGTTTGGCGGAAGAGCATAGACCAGGATCAATGCATCTATTGCGGTGATCCGGGGCACATCATTAAATATTGCTCCAAATACAGAGAGGCCCGGTATGCCGCACAGGCAGCAAACGGCAACCGCCGGTCGGGGTTGCAATTGCCCTTACCTCTAGACCATGTGGAGAAGAGTGTGCGCACCACACATAAACTCTCAACCCACATGTGTCTATGGCAGAGGTTGCTGGCCAGTGCCTAGATAGTTGTCTAGAGACTGCTTGTGTGAGAGTCTCTCTAGGCACTTCCCTCACAGGCGTGGCAGAAGAGGTGAAGGAGAGAATGCTTGTCTGGGCCAAGATGAAGAAAGATGCGAAAGGACAGCTAGTTCTAATAGATGTAGAGGTCTTTAGAGGCAGAGTAGGGGCCCTTATAGACAGTGGAGCCACCCGCAGCTATATTAGTAGGAAAGCATTGCAGAAGCTGAAGTTTTTAGATTTGAAGGTCCAAAAGTTAAAAGGCCCTATAGTCAGTATGCTCGTAGACAACCGCACCATGCGAGTCGAGGATTATGTAGAGGGAGTCCAGATGTATTTTCGCCTAGAGAAGGACGGGAAGGTAAAGAGAGTTTTCCATTCTCTGACTTTCCTCGTAGAAGACAACCTTCCATTTGACATAGTCCTATGAGGGATGGATTGGGGAGAGGCAGCAGGGGCCACACTTCACTTGAGAGAGCATGAGTGTAGGCTCCCTAGTCCATCAGGCAAACTTAAGACTGCTCGCTTGTTTCATGTGTCAGGAGTAGACAACTCCCAGGCACATTGCTATCTCAGTGCTCGCTCATTCGCGCGATTAGTAAGGAAGGAGCAACTAGAAGAACAGGTTTTTGTAGCCTATGTTAGGCCCGTCACTGAGCCTACAAAAGAGAAACCTTCCCGTCCTTCTCTAGTTGCGCAAGCAATTAGATGAGCTCCTCGAGAAGGGTTGGATTAAGCCTAGTTCATCTTCATTTGGAGCACCTGTTTTTTTTGTCCCCAAGGAGGGAGAACATAGAATTTGCATAGACTATAGGGGTCTCAATGTCGTCACAGTGAAGAATGCAGAACCACTGCCCCGTATAGATGATCTGTTAGATCGGGTGCAGGGCTGCAAGTACTTTTCAAAGATAGATTTGAAGTCTAGTTATCATCAGATAGAGGTACATCCTGATGACCGGTGTAAAACGGCATTCAAAACCAAATATGGGCATTGCGAGTTTATAGTGATGCCCTTTGGACTAACCAATGTGCCAGCTACATTTCAATGTTGTATGAATGATCTGTTTAGGCCATGGTTGGATAGATTCGTGGTAGTATACCTAGATGATATTTTAGTTTTTAGTAAGACCCTCCAGGAGCACGAGGGCCATCCGAGGCAGGTCTTGGAGAAGTTGAGAGAAACTAACTTCAAGATCAACGCAAAGAGCTGCGAGTGGGCCAAAACACAAGTCTTGTACTTGGGCCACGTCTTAGATGGGGATGGCATAAAACATGAGGATAGTAAGATAGCAGCGATCAGAGATTGGCCAACGCCCCGCACATTGACAAAGTTGCTGTCCTTCCTAGGCCAAGCAAATTACTATAGGAAGTTAATGAGGAACTTTTCTACCATCGCTGCACCCCTGCGCAGGTTGCTAAAGAAAGAAGCAATCTGGGAGTGGATAAAGATTGTACCTCGGCCCTGAAGAAGCTAAAGCGAGCCTTGATAGAGTACCCAGTCCTCAAGGTAGTTGATCCATCATTGCCCTTTGTTGTCACCACTGACGCAAGTCAGTATGGTATAGGTGTTGTTCTACAGCAAGATGATGGCAATGGGTATAGACCCGTAGAGTTCATATCTGCTAGGATGCCTTCAGAGAAGGTAGCGACATCTACCTATGAGAGGGAACTCTACGCTCTCAAGCAAGCATTAGACCACTGGAAGCACTACGTGCTTGGGAGGCACTTCAAAGTGTATTAAGACCGCGAGACTCTGAGGTGGTTGAAGAGGCAGGCCAAAATGACACCCAAGCTTACTAGGTGGGTCGTCGAGGTAGATCAGTTTGACTTTGAGCTCAAGCCAGTTAAAGGAAAGTATAATGTTGTTGCGGACGCTCTAAGTAGGAGGGCTAATTACTTTGGAGGGAGATACCTGTGTGCAAGGCCCTATTTATAGTGATTTCCTCAAGAGAGTTCCGGAGTCTCCAGACTCTGAGCCAGACTACCCCTGTCGAGCGCATCGGCTCCCGCCTTTTTCAGAAAGGCGAGAGCCCTCCCGGCTATGTCACGCAGGAGCTAAAACAAAAACAAAACTAGAGACAACTTAGGACGATGCATAAATAATCCCGCGAACCGCCGAGGCGAACGCGGTTGCATTGCCGCTTCGCCGCTCTAGCCGGGTGCAGCTGTACGTCCCGTGGTCCCCTACGACAGAATAGGTTCTCGCGAGGCACAACTTACCTTCCCTAAGGGGTTGTCACCACCCTTCGGGGTGTATCCCTACCAAGCTACTGACCCACGTGCGAAAGCTTTCACATGCAATTGTTGAGGTAGGTCAGCCGATGGCGTTTGCTCGCTCGCTGGAGTATAGGTACGCTTGGTTAACACTAAGTGGACTCGAACGTTGCCCGTCCCCTTAGGGCGTTGATCTCCTAGGTACGAACGAACGCCGGTCGACTAGGACGGTCTCAACCAAACATGAAACCCACAATATAATCCTAGTCCCTTTATAATTCTCAGATTACAGAATAAATCAATACACTCTTATCAAATCGCACAAGATAGGATTTTGACTTGATGAGATGATCTGTCAAAGTTATTATTCCCGGCCTATATGACTGAAGATACTATTATTCCACCGCTTCCAAGGCGAAGGCTCGATATTGACAAAAGATTAGGAAGGACAACCTAACCTTTAACTTATGGTTGGGTCTGTCGACACCTATTAACCCTGCCAGGAATGACTTCTGCAAGTAAATTTCACTGCTACCATGCAGATCAACAAGTGATCTGGTTCCTGGCCGAAGTTTGAACTCTCGGTTCGACCACACCTTTGTACCAAATGCAATGCTTGGAGGAAAGTATTATCTACCGAATAAATTTTTTGTTGGTCGCTTCGTCCTCCTCGGCAATAATTACTCTTCCCGTTCGTTGAATGATGAAGTATTCACCTTCATTATTAGGATATCAAAAACAAACCCGCAGTCGTTTCTCTGTGCCAAGAGAACCATCACCTTCATTACCTACTCCTTATGGGTTGGAGCTTCTTCTGTCTCCGACACGCACCTATCCCTCTAAGAAGTGGTCTTGTGAATACTCCTCCCTCTCGCCCGAGCCCGAAGACTCGGATCTCAGAGGTTGGGCCGTCACCATCGAGTCGGCAAAGCACCACCCCCGATGAATCGGGTCCACTCCAAGTCGATAACAGGGCCGACTCCGAAAGCATACGAACCCCCGCCTCGGATGGTTCCTAGAGAGAAAGGCTGTGTTCGCCATGAGTAGGTTTTTTTTCTTCTCATTACTCATAAGTTTTGGGTAACTTAGATGAAAAAGAAACTGAAGAAGATAGACAACGAGAATCATTTGGACATGAACAGGTATAGGTAGATGAGGTCGTTGGGGATAAAAAAAAGTCAATCATGGGAAGAAAGCTAAATCCGTTTGACCTTATTTGCGTTATTTCAATCGAATTCATTTTGTGGTGCACACAGAATTAAAGTTTTTCAAAACGTCGAATCATTTTTGGCATGCAGGCGGGTAAGAAGTAAAGAAAAGACAATCCTTTTCTCTTTTCTCCAACCGGCATAATCAATCTCCTTTTCAAGCATCCTTCTACCTACCTGCACACCAAGCCAAGCAACAAGTTTGGGAAAACCAAGCAAAATCCATACCCAAAGTTAGACATTTCCATTCACATGCACGACTCGCACAACTTTCCTCTACCTTTTCTTTCGAACGTTCAAAACAACAGGGTCAAGCAAAGTGTGGGTTCACACAGGTGTGAAGGGGAAATCTGAGTCAATCAACTGACCGACCTTGATTGAAGTTTGAGAGACGGCCCACTCAAAGACCGTATGGAATCACGCCCTTAGATGAGAAGGTCGTCACAAGTCGTCAGCAAAGTGATCCACACCACTCCCTTGTGACGACCACCTGCCACATTACTCTCTCAACACACATTCACTTCCAACAACTTGACAGCATCTCAATGCCGCCGTCACTCGCCATCAATATCACCGCGTCATTGCGGCGCCATGCTCACGCCACTTCAAAACACACTACCACTTCAGCGGCACCTTCCCTGCGCCAATGCCCAGCCACCGCTTTATGTAGTCAGCGCAAAAATATTGTCGCCACCGCCATGAAAAACTAGCAGCGCTTTCGCATCACTGTCGTTAAACCTAGTGCCGTCGTCGCAAAAATTCGGCAGCGCTTCCTCGTTACTGCCAAAAAAATCACAGTTGCCGCCAAAAAAATCGGTAGCGCTCCCGCAGTACGTCAAAAAAAAATTGTCGTCGCCGCAAAAACCGCGCAGCATCTCCCCAGCACTTCTCCAATTATCGATGCCATGAGCAGCATAACCCCTACACCTTACAGAAAATGGTCGCCGACCTACCACCTCTCCAACTATAGCTGTCGTCGCCGTGATGGTTGCACACTGCACAGCACCTTCCTACCACCTCTCCAACTATAGCTGTCGTCGTCGTGATGGCTGCACACTGCACAGCACCTCCCCAACACTTCACAAAGTCAAGTGGTGGCTATGGCTGCCTCCAACTTCAATCCTCATGAAGACCTCCACTCTCCACCTCTTTTCATCCTCCACTCCAGCCAGCAGCTCCTCCTCCAACAACCAACACTCACCCAAGTGGAATGCCAACAGCATCAGCCACAAATGAATGCTGGCTGGCTGGCTCCTGGTTGCTTTTATAGCCAGCCGAGGGCTGAGGGCAGCAGCTTTGCCCTCAGCCGAAACTCGGATTAGGGCCTGACCCTTGATTTCAGACGAGATCAAAGGCTGGAAATCTTGATGTTCCACTAGGGGAACCAAGTTCCAGGCCTTGGTAATGCATATGGCCTTCACCTGCAGCCAGACACAGTCCAAAATGGTTGTATCAAGCCATGCAATAGCTGAAATTTTCAACAAAAAAAAATAAAATGAAATTTCAAAATTTTCGTTGCTTTGGTAAATCCGATTTTTTTTTTTTTTTCCAGAGATCTCTCTTCGCAGATTCCGAATTTAAGTTTTCCGGAATATACTCCTCAAAATCGAAATTTGTCGCATCTACTCTCAAAACCAATCAATCAATCAATCAATCAATCAATCAATCAATCAATCAATCAATCAATCAAGCAGTCAATCAACCAACCAGTCAATCAATCAATCAAGCAATCAATCAAGATTGATTGATTGACTTATTGGTTGGTTGATTGACTGATTGATTGATTGATCGACCTTTTTGATTTGTTTTTTGGTTCAAAGGTTGCCCATGCTCAATCAATCAAATGATCGATCGATCAATCGAAAAATTGATCAATCAATCAATCAACAATTGATCAATCAATCGAACAGTCTCTTTTTATTATTGATTATTTGATTGATTGATTAATTGATTGATTGATTAATTGATTGACACACACGTTCAGACACACATGTGCACATGCACAGACTGGCCGACGCATAGACACACAATCAAACGTCCTCAATCCCAACCTCAATCCTGATGTTTCCCAACCCCGATAGCAATGTTCCACCTTAATCGAGGCGGCTCCTACTTGCGGCCAGCCTACCCTTCCCGAAACTCGATCAATCAATCAATCAAGTAATAAATCGACAAATCAATCAATCAATCAATCGATCCCTTGGTATCTGTTGATTAATTGGTAGATTAATTTATTGATTGATCGATTAATTAATTCATTGATTTTTTGTTTTTTTAAGACAACATCGTGCACGGATTTGACAAAAGCATGCATCAGATAGATAGAAATATAGATAGAGAGATAGAGAGATAGAGAGATAGATAGATAGATAAATCGATAGATAGAGAGATAGATAGATAAAGAGAGAGAGAAAAGCAAAGTCGAGATACAATCAACACATAAAGAAATTGCGCGCAATTATTATTATTAGTCTTATAAAGGTTAATCTCTCTCCAACAGAGAGAAGAGCAAAGTCAAGATAAAATCAGCATATGAAGAAATTGTGCGCAATTAGTATTATTATTGTCATATACAGTGTAATCTCTCTCTCTCTCTCTCTCTCTCTCTCTCTCTCTCTCTCTCTCTCTCTCTCTCTCTCTCTTTTGGTATACATGCTAATCTTCTCTATATTGCTTCAAATCAAAACCAGATGTAATCACGTACGTGCGCACGCGCGCGGGGCGTATCCTCTCCTATTCGGGCGCAGACCCTATCCGGCCGCCTTCCCGTCGATCCAGGTGCCGATCCTATCCCTAGTCCCCTCCGATCCATTGCCAACCATGTCGAATCTCTCTCTCTCTCTCTCTCTCTCTCTCTCTCTCTCTCTCTCTCTCTCTCCGCGATAGGGCCACGTGGTGAAGAGTATTGAACCTGTGTTGTCGTTGGTCCTCATCCACGTCGTGCCACGTGTCAAACCGGTGCACTGTCGCCACGTGGCAAAGAGTGTTTCCTCTCTCTTTGTCTCTCTCTCTCTCTCTCTCTCTCTCTCTCTCTCTCTCTCTCTCTCTCTCTCTCTCTCTCTCTCTCTCTCTCTCTTTGCCTGTCTCTTTTGAAGGGTTGTCGTCATTGTCCTTGGTGGTGACCCGTTTCTTCTCTATCCGCTTGGCCATGTCGAGAGCTAGCCAAGAGGCTTGCTCCACTTCAGAAGGAGAGGCTTCGTGCCATGTCTCTTTCCCTCACGGCCTCTTCTTCAAGCTCCCTCAGATTATCTTTCTCCTTTTGCAAGTACCTCTCCGCCTCCAAATCCCGTTCCCTATCCTTCTCCTCTGCAAGTCTTTGTCTCTCTTCTTCCTCCATAGCCGCCAAGATCTCCCAAGCATACCTCAACTGCCACAAGTACCTCCCACCTGTGCATTTCGCACCATCAACAACATATTTGGATTGATTGAAAAGGCTCCCATCGGACCACCTTACGCTAAAAGGGTTTATGGGTTCGCCCTGCCCAACCCTTCTCTTCATCCGTGAGGTCGAGCTACCGCCATGAAGTATGTCGATGTAGTGAGTTAAGCCACACACACACACACA
>BFEA01000775.1:39438-91573 GCA_003427395.1 Chara braunii
CGACCTACTTACCACTGGCTATCGTGCAGGTCACGGGTTCAACTCCAGGGAACTGTGCAGATACTGTACACAGGTAAGCTGAGGTAAAGGGATCGACCCCTGGGATCTGCATCGGCTACTGCCAAAGGTGAAAACTGTTTCAATTATAAATATGTGACGATCATTTCTCACAATCACAGTGGGATTCCTCTCAGCCATATATACTTAAGTGATCGTAGGCAGTCAAATCCAAAGCCCGAATCACCAAACATACCTGCAATCACATCAAAGATCCATATCAACAGAGCACACACTACACGGGGTCAACTTCAACCATTCTCTGAGCTCACACCCCTCGCTTTAGCCATACAAGCCTCGCTCTTTGTGCAACTCTCAAAATAAAATATTCAACATCTTTATTAAATGGCCATTCAATTAAAGTCCGGGTAAAAACACAACAAAACAAATCAAACCACAAGGCTAAAGCCTTTAGGTTGAGTAGCAAGAGTGGATTAGAGTTGAGTCGGAAACCGACGTGTTATCAAAAGATAACAGAATAGTGATCCTTTGAAGGATCAGGCTGAATGAATCGAGCCTTCAAGCGAAATACGAAAACCTGCATCACAGTACAGGCCAAAGAGAACCACTACTATGTTCATGCCAAAAGGAGAATACTTCCTAATTCGTAACTTAGCTCCTCTACTAGCCTCACTATCAGCTCCCTTATCAGTAGTACCAAGTCACCGAGCATCTTCCCTATTCAAGGTGGATTTGACAAGTATCTCCTAATTAGAAATATTGTCAAGTATCTCCTAACTAGAAATATTGTCAAGTATCTCCTAACTAGAAATATTCTCCTCAGATTCTACGAAATTTCGACAGCGCTTCCCGTAGGAAAAATGCCTTTCCAGAATTTCTACGAGTCCAAAAATAACTAACTCTTTCAGATTGGTAGAAATTTCGGCAGTGCTTCCCGTAGGAACAGGAGACTGCCAAGATTTATACAAAGCTGAAAACAGAAAGACAAAACAAAGCTACACTTAGGACTAACTTTTGACACTTACTTGATAGTTAGGATTGAAGATTGTTTACACGATCTCCTTTCAGACGATGGTATCGTGAGCTATCGTCAACTCTGACTTCAAGTAAGGACAATCCTATCTTTATCCCAAACTCTCCCTCCCATCATCCATCTCACCTACCTATGGCTCCAGCACTTGGCGAGCATCTAAGCAGCTAACCTATCAAAAAGACGTCCCAGAGTGAGAGCCCACAAGCATGCATAAACAAACATCTCTCACAATCCCACATCAATTTGACCCAAGTAGTTCGTTAGATCACTCAGTTCTTCTCCCTTTTTATGTCCCCCTTGCTTATGGCATACAATCAGACAATGCCCTAACTGAAGGGTATGTCCAACCTGCCTAAATAAACAAGTAAAAGTACGCACAACTGGACTGCCCTAACTTAAGGGTATGTCCAACACAACATTGACTCTAGTCATAAAACATATGACTAGACGCCCTAACTTAAGGGTACGTCTGGACTCTAGTCATAAAACATATGACCAGATCGCCCTAACTTAAGGGTACGTCTGGCTTATGCTTAACTGACGACATGAAGCATAAAACTATACTGCCCTAACTTAAGGGTATGCCTAGTCAGCTCTATACAAAGTTACGTAGGGCATAAGATTAGGCTGCCCCAACTTAGGGGTGTGCCTAACCTGCCTAAAACAAGTACGAACGACAAAAGGTCGGATCGCCCTAACTTAAGGGTACGTTCAACCTACATCACGTCAACGACAATGGCATATCACTAGGCCGCCCTAACTTAAGGGTACGCCTAGCTAGCCTAAACAGTTTTAGGTACATTAGACAATATGACCAGGTCGCCCTAACTTAAGGGTACGCCTGATCTGCCTGAACAATTACAAACGACGTATGGCTAAGCCGCCCTAACTTAAGGGTACGCTTAGTCTCCGCAACGACAATATAAGAGAACAACCATGAATACCTTTGGACAAACTTTATAATTTTCTCTCTTGTTAGGCAGATGATCAGACCTACCCAACTTAGGGAGACATCCAACTCTGCCTTGTGTTTAAAAGGGAAAATAAAAGAAGATTTATACTAACTCCCTGCTCCTTTATATTATCACGAGCATAAGACTGAATCGCCCTAACTTAAGCGTACGCTTAGCCTGTCCGGGTTACCTTCATTATCTTCTTCACTTGCTTCTCTTCTCTTTTTGTTCTACCTGACTTACTGACTGGCTTTCCCAACTTAGGGTGCCCGGTCTGCAAGATAATATAAGTTCATATAATATATGTATCAAATTCTATACTTTGGCTGACCATTAAGTTCATAGCTCATGACTAAGCCGCCCCAACTTAGGGGTACGCTTAGTCTTATGCCTTTGTCCCCCTCAGAAGAAAAACACTCACAGAACTGGGTCTACGCAACTTAGAAAATCCCCAGCTCTGTTTTCAACAACCTAAAAGAAACATCAGGATTTTGAGCCCTCCCAACTTAGGGTGCCCGTCCTCCTGTTAAAAAAACCCAAAGGAAAACAAGTGGCTGGACCATCCAACTTAGGATAGGCCCAGCCCAAAAAGATCATACATTCAGCCCAGCAAATACAAATAAAACACAGCATTGAACCCACTCAACTTAGAGGGATTCACCCTTGGGACGACCCGGTCAAACACATGCAATACGCTTTCCTCCAGTTTAACTTTGTCTGAATTCACTCAAAAGAATTATCTGAGCTCTCATATATATTTGTTTATTTAACCTTTCACAAAGCATGTCCTGACATATATAAGAAAATAAAGAGTAATAACCTGTCATAGTTATATTCAAATACCCAAAGGAAATAATGTAGTTAGGGGAAGGGATCACATGCGTCAGACGAGTGTTATACCTGAAGTTCCCTGCCTCCAGAACCCCGCTTGGGTTCCGGCAGAGCTCCCGCAATCGGTGGGTGGACCTCCCACAAGGTCTTGCTGCGGTCCTACGGGTTGCAATCCCGCCTACCGCCTTCCCCTCAGAACAGGACTAGACTTAGAGTAAGAGAGACAGCAAGAGGGGTTTCAGACACTCGAGATACAAGAGAGGGACAGACTCAACTCCCAGGCAAGGGCCTTGAAATCTTCATGCGCCTGAGGGCCCCGCAATGGTGGCCAAAAACGCAGTAACCACAGTTGAATTTGTGGCCAGAACAAAGAATACCCGTCCCCTGATTGACCTCCAAGTCTCAGCAATGGTCCCCTCTTCAGGCCTGACTACCTCCTCCAAGTCACACCGCTTCCTTCTAACGAAAACGTAGCCGAACAATTTAGAGTAATAACCTTTGATCCGAGCACACTCCCTAGCGTACCTACTCGAAATGCAGGCGAAATGTAGCAGGATACGGTCAAAATGTTGTGTGCCCCGCAGTAGCGCATAACAATGAGCACCACAAATAGGCACAATGTTGCTTACTAATACAACAGCGAGGCGTAGTGGCGACTCAACAACGCTGCGATGCACAGGAGTGCACGATGCCGGCCTGCAACACTCTGTCGCAGCATCAAATAATGACAGCTCCAATTAGCCGCCGGATCGAGGGAGCGCAGGCTATGTCCTCTCTTGAAGGAACGTCCGCAACTCCAAAGGAATGCACAGGCCACACCTGGCTCCAACCATAACAGCAAAGGATCACAATCGTAGCAAGAGCATAACGATAGCGGCCACAAGCCGCACAACAACTGTAAGAGCAATTTGCACAGCAGGAGTTGACGTCACTGCAATAGCACCTCCACGGATCGCCAATAGCCCGTGCTTTAGTAACAGCAGCGAGGTAGACTAGCAATCAGTAGCCCGAAGCATCCTGCTCAACAACAGCTGATGGCCACTCCGAAACCAAGAGTGCTGATGTTCAGAAAAATAGCAGTAGCACCGCAGCCTAGAAATACGGTCGTTTGAATAGAGCACACCCCCGTGCTCTATTCAGAGTGCAAGCAAAGCTCGACAGTACTCAGTTAAACAGCAATATTTGCTGTAGCAAAACACAGCGCAGTGCGCAACGTAAGATCATCGCAAGCCCCATATACGCAATAAAAGCATGACAAGTGCGTAGCAGGCGCACAGCTGAAGCACGACAAGTGCACAACCAATGTACTACATAAGTTGGTGTGCACAGTAGATCCACGACATCTGTGCCCAGCAAACCCCGCAATTTCACAGTGCTGCGCAGCAGATGCACGGCAAAATGCACAGTTAGCACCGCAAAACGCCCAACATAAACACACCAAGGCCTAGCAATGGGCAGCAAGCAGCACCTGCTTACTCCACGCCCTGAGACCGCAAGACCACCACGCTTCCCGAAAAACTGTGTATGAACGGACCACTAACCCCCTCGCTCGCAGCTGGACACGGACTCCTGGATCGCAAGGTCACGATGAAGACCAGTCAGTCTAAGCTGTCCAGAAATCAGGAGTCCGCCAATATGACGCCAACGAACTCAAAGGGTCACCGAAAGTGTATGCTCACCACCACCACAAGTGCTACGGAGCTCAGCGCCCAGGTCACAATCGTACCACCGCTCTATCTTAACTATAGCGACAAGCAAAACCGTGGCAGCAGCAACCAAACTTCATGCAGATGTCGGTCATGCAGTCCATCACTGAGATCTGGCACGTACCCCCACATCAACTCCTCTCTCAGCAGACTGCAGCAACTTCGAGAGGCCCCTATACTTAAGTCTGACGAACGATTTTGCCAGTGTGAGCCTCCACCAAAGTTTCCTCCAGCCTCACTCTGCTCAGGCATGGCTCAGTCACACTCACACTCTAATCTCACACTGCAGACCGTGGTTAACAGACGGTGCACTACGACTGACGAATTTCCCTCAGCCTCTGACGAATTTCTCTCTCCTTCGACTCGCTTCCCTCACACGCCTATAGCGCTACATGTTCCCCATTGTCTTCCCCGCCTACCTTTTAGCAGAACCCGAGTGAATCTTCCGCTAGGACAGGGATAGATACACGTACAAACCTAGGATGAATCTCCCACTTAAACATGGAAAGACACATAATCCAGGTGCGTACTCTTCTCCCTCTCTCTCTCTCACTTTTTAACTTTCCTCTTATTCTGACTGCTTTCTTTCCTTCCACCCTCTTCACCATTCCGGTGGCCCTCCCTGAATCTGGTTGTTATTCCGGCCAGATATGTACTAAGTGAGAGCTCTGGGGGCAGTTATGGGCTGAAAAGCAGTCCTGCGAACTCAATCAACGCGGCGGCTAGCAGCCCGACCAGAGTGATCCCAACGAGCACTACGAGCATGAGGGCAGCAAACCCCCATAGCGAGGACGACCAACACCTGGATGCAGACTGCGAGTCATGCCATGAAGATGGGAAACAACGGTGCCGATCACAGATGGCGAGCATGGTCACAATCGTCATGATGTTGACGAGGCAAACAGCACGATCATAATGACGACAGAGACCAATAATGGGCCGAGGATGGCTGCGCACGACCATAGCCAAGCTCCCCCTACTCACCACATGTAACTTCGGGAATGAATCTTCCACTCTATCGTGGAAAGATGCATTCACGAACTTTCCTCACGCAGCCTTTACTGCCCGTAGTGGCCGAACCGGTGGCTGACTTCAAAATCTGTTGTGGGCAATGTCTTCAGAATGCTTTAAAACCCCCACGTAGCATTTTATCTGGCTCAAATCCATTGAGATTTGAGTGAGATATGGACTTTTCACTCCCGTCAGTCCTCCCTCCCGACACTCTCCTCGCACTATCCTTCTTTTCTATCTCCCTCTCTACTAACTCTCCTTCCCATCTGACTGCAGATTCGGGTTCGCCCACCCTGAAAACCCGTCTACATCCTCCCCTCCCTCGTTTTCACCGAGAAACGGACGGAGAATGGCAATCTCCTCTGCCATAGCTAACCTCCCCGTCGTCTCCTCTCTCGTCGAATCTCGTTCCCATCGTCTTTTTTTTTTTTTTTTTTTTTTAACTGAATGTCTCTGGCGCAGGTCCTGCGGCAGATTCTTTTTGTCTTCCTCTGCATCTGTTGCCTCCGCCTCCCCACCTCTTTTCTTCCCGTGGCCGTCTCCTTCGTCTCCTTCGAAGTGGCAGTCTCCCTCGTCTCCTTCCAGGTTTAGGCAACTCCCGGTGTCAACAGATCGACGCAACTCCCTGTGCCAACAGATTCCACAGCAGCCTGGCGGAGCTACTCCACAGCTGCAGATATCTGAGGGAGCTTCGAAGGGAACCACCTACTAGACTGTTCAATTAGTCTTCCGCCCTTATACCCACGTCCGACGAACGATCTGCACGCTGTCCCACCCCAGCACCCCTGGCCTTTCCTTCGCTTAGGCACCTCCCTCGTAGTGGGGCATGCCAATCTCTTCTGCCTCATTCCAGATATCATCATTGAACTGCCCCGGCCTATGCAGTTTCCGAATTGCAGCATTCTACTCCCCTGCTTTAAATGGAGTTCGAACTCAGGTCTGTATTTCAACACCTCATGGTTGTATCCGCTGAGCTAGGCTCTTGGGTACTTTTGCCAGTCCCAGAACCAGTCCCTGGGCCATATCCCAACTTAAACCAAAGGGTAAAATAATAATAATAATAATAATAATAATAATAATAATAATAATAATAATAATAATAAAACAGCAGAAAGGGGGAGGCAGCTGAACACGGTCAGTGCTGCTGCAGCCACCGCCCTCCCCCGCTGTGCCCAAGCACAGTTTTCTCCTTCCTTCGAGCCCCAACCGGGCATGGTCACACTCAAACCTCCACAGCAGACAGTGGGACCGGGCGGTATGCCCCCAGCTGTGGCGTCCCAGCCAAACACCCCATCAGGCGATGTCTTTCACTTGGATTGGATAGGCAACGAGGACCTGCGTCCTGGACCGCAGAACAGGGGCAGAACCTTGGCCTCCTCTCACAAAATAAAAAATAAAAAAATAAAAAGATAAAGAGGGAAGTGTAGTCGTACTTTCACTTGCGTCATAAAGCTCCCACTCAAACTTGCCCGGCCAACTGTAGTGTAGCTCGTACTCAGGTCTGTGTTTCAACTTTCAACAGTTGGGGGCTGTACTAACTGTGCTAGCCAGCTGGCCTCAGCGCTGGTTCCAAAACCAGCACCGGCACTGGCCCCATAGACGCGCCCATACTCATTTTCCACAGTAGATCGTGGTTGGCGGATGGTGCACCTGCGGAGGGCCCATGCCACCCAGGTTTCTTCTACCTCATGGCTAATCACCCACCGGCTCACACGCACGTTGAACTCCTCGGCTCGCGTTTCACAAGTTCATGGGTGTATCAATCGAGCTACACCCGCTGGTCCCCGCAACCGACCCTAGTACCAATACTGGTGCCGCGTCCCAAAAACGGGACCGGCAACTAGAATAACAAAAAAAAAGTGATAAGAACAGTAAAAAAAAATAAAAATGCGAGCATTGAGAACTCGCGCTTCGGAGGAGGGAGACCGTCAGCGCCCCTTTCAGTTCAGTCGACTGGGCCCACGAATGGGCCGGCAACAAAACCAAGGGGGGTAGCCTCGCCGGCCCTCAACCCCTCGGCATCTTCAGCTGCTCCGATGTTCCATCGCCGCCGGTCGCCGCCCTCGATCCTTGTACCGTCGCTTTGAAAGTCCAATGTCGTTACCAATAGTGCTACTGCCCAAGGCTGAGATGGACCACTGCAGAATTCAATATAAACTGCTGCCGCACGGCACGCGGGCCTACCAAAATACAACAAGGCTATTCCTTCGCCTACAGACCAAACTCACGACTGCCGACCTATGACGCCTGCTGCTCATAGGGCTTGGCCCCGTCCACGACTGTCAACCTCCCGCATCTACCATGTGGAGGTCACCGCTTGCGTTCTATTTTCTCTCGCACACCTCAATTACTACCCAAAGCAACACCGCTTCCGATGACTCATGCTGTATGAACGCAGATGTACCATGGTCACTTCAATAAAAGAAAACTTTTCCTAATTTTAATCAAACGCAAAAATTTTGTCGGCGAAAACGCCGACTCTATAACATCAAGAATAAAAATCATCACGGGCGCCTCGAAATCGCGCACTCACCCACTCTCTACTCCTAGTCAATCATTTAGACAGTGTGAACAAAATACAACCGCGAGTCACGCAGTGTACTCAAATTTCAAACCAAACCTATTTTCTGTCACTTGCAAAACCCAGGGCGGATACCCTTATAAGGGTATTCACGCCGACAACGGGCAGCAGCAGCAGCCAGCGCGGCAGCAATGGCTACCGCAGCAGCATCCTCTGCTGCATCCTCCTCTGGGACCCAGTTGGGGATGCCCCCTGGGCCCACGGGTACTTCCGGATCAGTAGGTTCCAGTCAGTCCACAAGTCAAATGGCGGGCTCGCAGTTCAGTCCGTTGACCACACGCTGTAGAGAGCTACTAGAGCTCCAACAAGTCGAGAGGATCCGCACACGGTTAGAGAGGGAACTGAAGCAAGCTACCGAAAGAGAAAATGAGATTAGAAATAGAACAGCCAGGCTTGATACGTTAGAGGCAGACAAAGCTGCACTAGAGGAGTTGGATGAGTCAGCAATGTCTGACGCAATGAAAGTCTTAAGGTCCAGCATACTGTCACTGCATGCGCATGTGGACAGCAGGCTGGATTTCATGCAAAACTCCTTAGACCAAATCTTGGATCTTTTGCAAAGGCCAGGATTACGGCCAGCAGCACAGTCGCCGTTATCGTTAACGGCGATGTCAGGCCCCTTCCCGGTACAAGCTGGCACACAGCCAAGTGGTACGTCTGCAGCAGCCTCACAGACTGTTGCTTCTTCTTCTTCTGGTCCAGCGGCTGGAGCTACATCACAGTCGCAACAATTTGTTCCACCTCAGGGACAGCAGCAAAGTCCATGGTACCCGAAGACCCCGATGAAACCACCCCTTGCTTTCTCTAGTGAGAAGAAAGACGAGGAACTCAACACTTGGTTGAGAACGGTTCCAATGTGGATAAGGGCAAAGAGGACGTTGCAGGAGGAGGAGGTGATTACTGCTGCATCTTACCTTGAGGGTAAGGCAGTCAAATGGCTGGATGGGATAGTACCGAAGGCCGGGTTCGGACGACACATGGCAGATTGGGGTAAAACCCTCACTTTAGAAGAGTTTTTGGATATGGTAGAAGCTCGCTAGCATAATCCGCAGCAGGCACAAATTGCCACTGACGCGATGTTGATACGGGACCAGCGCAGGTACAAGTCTGTCAAAGAGCTAACGTCTACCGTAGAGAACCTCATCATCGTTCCCGGTATACGCTATGATGACCAGGTCTTATTGACCATGTTTCTGAGATGTTTGCCCGAGAATCTCATAACCTTACTGGGCAGCAAGGCTCGCCTCGAGTATCATTCGTTTGAGACCTTCTCTAGAAAGGCCTTAGACTTAGAGGCTACCCTAGGAAGTGCTCAACCTACTCCAATAGACGGGAGGAAGAAGAAGAGTCCACAGGAGTGGAAAAAGAAGGGTGGTAGATTGATGATGCTTGAGTCCGATGGGACTCAAACTGAAATTGAAGAACTTACCGACCTGATGGACGGTTCAGAGTACGACGGCGAGGAAATCGCTGAGGGTAGCACCCTCGCCGCAGTAGTCAAGGTCAAAGGCTGGTGGCCGCAGTAAAGGCGTACTGGGGGACAAGAGAAGGTTCAGGGTCGAAGTAAGGGCCCAACGTTTAGAGACTGCTAGAGAGGTAGCAACAACCGCGGAACGAGTGTTAGCAGCAACAACAGCTAGCGTCGTAGCGATGGCTACGTCTGCACCAACCTCTTCAGGTCAGCAGACATTAGGTATGCCGACCAGCTCGCAGTCCACGTCCAATGGGGTGGGATCAAAGAGTTCTTCTCGTCAGATGGCGGGCTCGCAGTACAACTCGCCACCTCCGCGCGCTAGAAAGGCCATTGAACTCCAACAAGTGGAGTTGATCCGCTTACGGTTAGAGAAGGAACTTAGAAAAGTTACCGAAAGAGAAACAAAAGGTAGAACTAGGAAAGCCAGACTAGAGAGTAGGAGGGCAGACAAAGCTGTTGTAGAATAGTTAGATGACGTGATTCTTGACGACATAGGCAGAATCCTCAAGGCGGGTCTACCGTCCATGCATGCTTACATGGACAGCAAACAGGATGCTATCCAGGATACCCTTGACCAGATACTGTGTGCCATGCCGGGGTTGGGAAGGACTTTCACATCTCCGATAGGCGGGCCTGGTTCCCGGCCTCCAGCTTTTCCATCACCGATTTGCTCACCAGTGGTGACAGGTCCCACTATGTCTTAGTTTAGCAGTTCACCAAGCGGTACATCAGCAGCAGCATCGCAGACTGCTGCTTCTTCATCTTCAAGTCCACGGGCTGGAGCTGCACAACAGCCGGTCCCACCAGCGGAACAACAGCAGCCTTGGTACCCCAATACTCCACTGAAACCACCCTCAACCTTCTCAGGTGATAAGAAGGATGAGGCTCTCGACACTTGGTTGAGAACGGTTGCGGTGTAGGTAAGGGCAAAGAGGACGCTATTAGAGGAAGAGGTGATCACTGCCGCCTCATATCTCGAGGGATCGGCAACGCGATGACTAGATGGATTAGTAGCCTCCAAAGGGTTTGTCAGAAGAATGAATGATTGGGCTAAGAACCACACTTTAGAAAGCTTCATGGAGTTGGTAGAGACGCGATGGCACAACCCTCGGCAGGCCCAGCAGGCCACTGACGCGTTGGCCCGGCTTAATACTAAAAAGTACAAGTCCGCGCGAGAACTTACCTCTGTCGTGAAGCGCCTCATTGTCGTCCCCGACGTACGGTATGATCCGCAGGTCTTAATGACCATGTTCTTAAGATGTCTTCCCACAGACATTCAGAACTTGTTGGTCAGTGAGTCCAACATCGAATATCGCACTCTAGACTCCTTTAGCTAGAAGGCTCTAGACTTAGAGGCTAGGCTAGGAGGAGCCCAACAACCCTCTATGGATGGAAGAAAGAAGAAGAGTCCACGATAGTGGAAAGAGAAAGGTAGTCGATTGATGATGGTTGATTCCGATGGGAATCAAACTGAGACCGATGATTATTCCAGCCTAGTGGACGAGACAGAGCTTGGAAGTGAGGATAGTGTTGAGGGTAGCGACCTCGCTTCCTTAGTGAAAATTAAGGCAGGTGGCCGCAGCAAGAGCGGTCAACCGAAAAGTCAGGGGTAGACCCAAAACTCAAACAAGACTTCGACTTGGGTGAGGGCGGGTTTGGATCAAGATTCGTGAGGAACTTGCAAAAACTGCCTAGTGGGAGAACCGTTAGAATAGCTAAGGACAAGGCTAGCAGGTTAACCGGCTCCTCTGATTGCATGTGTGCACCATCATTCTACAAATATTACAAACAGAACCAAGAGGACGGTATGTACATAGTTTTTGTCTCTGAGAAAGGGGAGGCCGTTAAAACTCCCCAAAGATAGAAAGTGTCGTCACAAGGTACCCCGATCTGTTTGAGGAGCCTTTAGGAGTCGTGGATAGGGAGGTGGTTAATGCCATAGAGATAATCCCAGGTAGCAAGACACCCAAGGGACGAATCTATAGGATGGCACCGACCGAGTTAGACGAACTTCGGCGACAACTAAAAGAGCTTACAGAAAAGGGTTGGATACGACCTAACATCTCCCCCTCCGGCTCACCCGTCTTATTCGTACCGAAGAAGGGGGGATCATTGAGGATGTGCATTGATTATAGAGGACTCAATGCCATTACAGTTAAAAACGCAAAGCCTCTACCACGCATTGACAACCTATTGGATAGGGTGCAGGGGTGTAAGTACTTTACCAAGATAGACTTTAAATCCGACTACCATCAAATTGCCATTAGACCAAAGGACCAACACAAAACCACATTTCAGACTAGGTACGGTCTGTGCGAGTTTGAGGTGATGCCCTTTGGCCTTTGTAATGCGCCAAGTACATTCCAGCACGCCATGAATAGGACTTTTCATGACTACTTGGATAAGTTCATCATCGTGTACCTCGACGGCATACTTACCTTTAGTAGAACAATCGAGGAGCATGCCCAGCATGTAGAAACCGCAGTTTCACTCCTATGACAACACAAGTATAAGATCAACTTAGAGAAATGTGAGTTTGGTAACACTAAAATCTTGTACTTGGGTCATGAGATAAGGCCAGAAGATGCCAAGGTGGCTAGCATTCGAGACTGGCCATGACCTCAGCTTGTGACTGAGGTCAGATCTTTCTTAGGGATGACCCGCTACTATCGCAACTTAGTGAAGAACTATAGCATTGTGGCCTCCCATTTGACTGATCTAACTCCGCCTTGACACACCATGGGAATGGACCGACGAGTGTCAGGTAGCCTTCAAGCGTTTGAAGCATGGTCTCGTGCACCATGAGGTTCTCATGGTTCCCGACCAGGAGAGGCCATTCGTCGTGACAACTGACGGAAGCCAATATGGCATTGGCGCCGTGTTGGCCCAACGGGAAGGGAAGAAGTTGAGGCCGATCGAGTATATGAGCAAGAAGATGTCATCAAAGAAGTTGGCAAAGTCCACCTACGAAATGGAACTGTACGCCCTCTACAAAGCACTTGTCCATTGGAGGCACTATCTGTTAGGAAGGTTTTTCTACTTAAGAACCGACCATCAGACACTCGAGTGGATCAAGACACAACTTGTCCGCTCTAACGCGCTCAAACGCTGGATTGAAGTTATAAACCAATATGACTTTAAGCTAGATTACGTGAAGGGAGAGTACAACAAGGTTGCTGATGCACTTTCACGTAGGGCAGACTACCTAGGTGCGCTGGTTACTGAGTTTGACCTTTCAAATGATGTAACTCGGTCTGTGGTGGAAACCTACAAGGAAGACCCCATCATGATGGACATCATCCGCAAATTAAATGCTAAAGATAAAGCAACGTCTAACGAGTTTGTGGTGGTGGATGGTTTACTTTTCCTTGAGAAGGCAGAGTTTAAGAGATTGTATATTCAATCTAGTGAATTTTTGCATAGTTTATTTTTAGGCGAGTGCCATGACGCAACAAGATTTGGCTATAAGGAGACTAGTGCTAACTTAGTACATTGTTTCTGGTGGCCTGGTATGTTTGATGATGCAAAGAAGTGCGTTCAGACTTGTCAAGTCTGTCAGCGGGGCAAGCCGTGAACTCAAGCTCCGCTTAGGTTACTGAAGCCCTTGCCCATTCCTGCCGGTCCTGGACAGAGCATATCCATGGACTTCATGGACACACTCGTGACCAGCAAGAGTGGCGAGAGGCACATCTTCGTTATAGTTGACAGGTTCACTAAGTACGCTAGATTAATTGCCATGCTGGAAACAGTGAGGAAGGATCATGTCATCAGGTTATTTATGGATAACCGGGTGCGTGATTTCCGACTGCCCAAGTCCATAGTTATTGATAGAGATGTCCGTTTCACCAACGAGATGTGGAAGAAGGCCGCTGAACAAATGGGCAGCCAACTCCAAATGACTTCAGGGAATCACCTCGAAGCCAACGGTCAAGCTGAACAAATGAATCGTGTGGTGCAACATCTGTTGAGGCATTACATTAAGCCCAACCAGGATGACTAGGATGAGAAGTTGCCTCTCATCGCTAGTCTGTACAACAATGTTGTACGCATCACCACCGACTTCAGTCCGAATCAGCTGCATCTAGGGTGGAAGCCTAGATCTGCTCTAGACTTCCTCCTGCTTGAAAACCGATCTGCTTCAACTCCTAGCACCATAGAATTCACTGTCCAGTATGAGAAGTTGTTGCAGCAGGCTGTCAAGCACATTAAGAAATCTCAAGATGCAATGATTGCTTCTAAGAACAAACATCTACGACAATCCACATTTCAGGTAAGGGAAAGTGTCTAGGTCAAGGTTAGTGAACTAGGACAAGAATTCGGCATCTCTAGGAAACTAGTGCCGCAATACTTTGGTCCTAGGGAGGTCTTAGATATCGTGGGGAATGATTTGGACGGTCCCTTGTACGTTATTCGTATCCCTGGTCACTTACGCACTTACGCTGTGTTTCACGGGTCAAAGCTTGCACCTTTCGCTGAGACACTGCAGTTCCCATCAAGGATATCAATGCTGGCCCAAACCACAGATGGCCACGTGGACATCAACGATATTTTGGAGCACATAGACATGCCGGTTCCCAAGCGTGTGGGTAGAGGAAGACTGTCGAAACCCAAGAGGGAGTACCGGTTCAAATTTAGGCATCGCATGGATCCAAAAGAAGACCGATGGTTCACAAGAGAGGAACTGGTTGAAACAGTCCCTCAAATTGTGGCAGATTATGAAAGAAGGTTGAAGGGGAAGGCTCCTGCTTTTTTTTTTTTTTTTTTAAATAAAACAGAACCTTAGGGTTTCGACTCTTTTTCCATTCTGGGGAGCATCAGTTCGATTACTCTTCCACCGGCAAGTCAAAAGAAAATACATATTGGACACACACACGCTCTTCCCCTTTAAGGTAGGAAAGCCCGAGGGACGACATTGATTACTTCTTTCCGGAAGGATGTACCACTTCTCACCCCTGCCTAAGTTAGCCTATTTTCTTTTATGTTGAGTCTAAGACCTGGTAAGGCACTCAGAGATGTGGACCTTTTAACGGCTTGCTTCAGGGCGGCCTCATCTAACCTGTTCCTCTCCGCTCTCTGACTGCCAGATTCTCATTGCGCGGGAACTGTAGACTTGAGCCTCCTCAAAGGGTTTTGATAAGCCCTAAATCCTTTTCGGGACTAGTTACTAATGCCGACGGACGAGAAGAAGTTCTAACTTCTCATTATTATCCCTCCTCATCTACCAGGTCTACCTGACTCTAAAACCAAAACTTCGCTAATTTAAGTGGCCAACTAATTTTTACTTGATATGGTCTGTATCCCGTATCCTACGTTATTCTTGCATTGACTGGCTAAGAGAGTTGTTTTAAGGAACTAATTGTGGAGTAGGACCGATATGGTTTTAAATGGTTTGGGCCGAGACTGTGTGGGTTATTTCTAGATTGTGGGGTTGGTGGATGATGTGACCGGATGTGCGGTGACTTAGCTGAGGGGGTATGGGTTGGGATCAGGGTGGTTTGTGTGGGGGTGGTCGGACTAGTTGCGTGTGGTCGGGGAATGAGAGTTATGAGGGTTTTAGGGGGGATCAAAGATGTGTGATGCCTTGGAGATGAGGCCTGTGTGGGTTTGCTGTTGGCCGTGTAGTCTGTTAGTAAAGGACTCTACTGTGTTGTCATTGGTGGCTGAGGCTTGTGGAGAGGCTGTCTAGTCTAGGTGGTGGTGGTCGGGAAATGTTTGTGTTCGTTGTCTGTCTTTAGTGTGGTTACTGGTTGTAGCTTAGATGGAATTGATCTGGATCCTCATTGAGTCTGGTGTGCTAATGGATGGTCTTGAGTCTGCTCTATTGTTTTGTGTTATGTCGTTCCACATTGTGAAGATTAGGCTCTGGCCTTTGACGGTTGCTATTTTGCCATTGGCGAGGTAGTTGTCCTCAAATTTGGTTTGAAGATCTTTGGCTTTGGGTTCGTTCGCCTTCATTTTCCTCTTGACTTCGCGCCATAGGACCTAGTATTCCATTTCTACCTGTAACCTGAGGATACTCCATGCTTCCTGCATGTGCATTGGTTGTTTTTCTACCGTTTCTTGACATCTAAAACTCCATATGGCCCATAGTGCTGACTTACGCAGGATTTGGAATAGGTTGATTTGCAAAGGTGGCCAGTCATCTTGTGGTGTGAATCCTAATAGGATAAGGGAAGTGTTTGATGTGAAAGTCGTGTTGGTTATTGAGAACCATGTCTGTCAGATCAAATTCCATAAGGGTTTAATCTTGGGGCAGAATAAGAAACAATGAAACATATTTTCTATTTGTCCCTCAGTGCAGTTGGCACATGGTTCATTTAAGGGGTTTCTATCTTCTTTTCTTCTTCTACTGTCCAGCCATTGATTAAGTGGGATTGCTGGGTATAGGATTAACCATTGGAGGCTCTTGAACTTGGGGGGGTGTAGTGATGTTATTTGTGTCCGCGAAATTTCTTTCAAAATCTCGGGTTCTACTTCGAGGTGCCTATTCCATCGTTCCGCTATGACTGTTTCTGGGGCTGTTGATCTACGTCTGAGTTTATAGCCTAGTCTGGTGGTGTAGTTTATTAGGTTGATTTTGCGATCGATTCTTGTGAATTTTTGCTTTAGGTTTCATGTCCATTCTGCTGGTCAACTTCTAAATCCTCTAAGTTAGTTTGGGATTGGAATATAGTGAAATCCTCATTTTCTATTACTTCGACTTTTCTTAGGTTGTTCTCATTGACTGTGACCTGCGCTACCGGGTCTTTATTGACCTTGCAGTAATCTGATCCTGGTTCTTCAGTGTGCATAGAGAAGGTGAGCCAATTGCTTCTACCATCTTCCTTTTTAATAAAGGGTAGTGCATGTCCATGGGTCCTTGTGAGTGTCATTACCGCTAAGTCTCCTGTTGACCACTGTTTGTCCTTTTTGAGAGTTGATCTCCACTCCACCGGGATGACATTTGTCATTTGTTGGAGGTTTTGGATTAGGTTGTGTCAGCCTTTGAGTTTTTCTCTGAGTTGTGTAGCCGACTTCCAATCCTTTTTAGAGTCGTCCATTTGCCAGATGCATCTCTCTACCCAAGACCCCCATCTTGTATCCTTTGCAGTGAGAGTGAAAGGTGTGCCTTTGTTATTGACTATCCAAGAGTTACAAAAGAGAGGCTGTCTGAGAACTTCCTCTTTGTTGGTTGGTTTCCTTACTTTCGACGGAAAAATATCTCTCCATACCTTCAGTAGTCTCTTCCATAAGTTCAGTATTTGTTCGTTTTGGGATTTGTTCTTTATGGTCCACGATTTACTCAGGATCCAGAAGGTACCTTCCATGTTTTCTGGGGTGCTGAAGCTCGGTAGTTGTTGCAATCCTTCTAGGGCCAGGGCCCTCCACGGTAGTTTAGGATTCGTTAATAGCTTTGTAATCCACTTGGTTTGGAGAACTTCTATTTGGATGGTCGGGTCTAGGACGCCTAGGCCTCCTTGGCTCTTCTTTCTTGTTACATATTGCCAAGGCACCTTTGTGATGAAGTTCTGTCTTGATGCGTCTCCAGTCCAGAGGTAAGCTGTGTTGCTTTCTTGTGGAGGTATTTTAGGGCTCTTTGATCAGGGGCCCAGAAGGCTGCGACGTACCACATCATCGAGTATATGGAGGTGTTTAGGACTAGCACTCTGCCATGCAAGGAGGTGTGGATCTTCCCCCAATCGTTAAGTTTGCTGGTCATTTTAGCTAGTAGGCAAGGTGCCATTTCTGCTGCAGCACCGTGTATTGACATTTGTATTCCTAGCATTTTGAATGGGTCACTGGGGTTCGCCCATGTCAGGTCTTCTGGTGTGTTTCGGGGTGGTTTGAGTCCTTCTGTTAGCCACCAGCACACTGTCTTGCTCCAATTGATGCGCATTTCTGAGGCTAGTTGGAATGCACACATTGCTCTGCTGAGTTTGTGAGGATGAAGCTCTTATAAGGACGGTTAGGTCATCTGCGAACAAGATTGTGGGGGGGAGATGGTGCTTATGCGGGTTTTGTTCTGTCTGTTTGGTGAGTTTGTGTACGGATGGGTCTTTCCTTAAGAAGGAGGCGATGGCTTCCATGATGAACAGGAAGATTGGCGCTGCCAGGGGATCAACTTGTCTGACAGACCTGGACATTTTATATCTGTTGGATATGTGACCATTGATCTGTACTCCCCCCATTGCATCGTTGTAGAGGACTCTTACCCATTTCTTGAAGTTAGGACCTACTCCCATTGTTCTCATGCACTGTTGTAGGAAGTCCTAGTTGACTTGATCATAAGCTTTTTCAAAGTCAAAGAAAAGGATTACTACATTCACTTGTTTATCTTGGATGTATCTCACTGATTCTGCAAGTGACTTGACGTTGTCTAAAATTAACCGGCCTGTGATGAAACCCGTCTAGTCTATATGAAAGCAGCTTTTGGTGATCTTTTGAATTATGTTGGCTAGTAGTTTTGCCAAAATCTTGTACGCTACAATTAGTAGTGTGATTGGTCTATAATTCCTAATGTCTGTTGGGTCGCCCTTCTTGTAAAGCAGTGTGACTATACCGGTGCTAAGTGCTGGTCCTAGGCTTTCGTTAGTCCATGCCGATCTTATGAAGTGGTAGTATTCTTCTCCTAGGAGTGGCCAGTAGGTTTGCCACAACTCTCTTGAGAGGCCATCTATGCCTGGTGTTTTTTCTGACTTCATGGAACCTAATGCTTTTTTCATTTCTTTATTTGTGATTGGTTGGTCAAGTTCCTCTGCCCTGGTGTGTGATATAGTTTTATCTAGGTGTTTGCTGAATTTTTCTCTAGCGTGAAGGGCTGTTCTTGGGGTAGGCGTTTCTGTCTTGGCGGTGTAAAGCTCTTTGTAGAATGATTCAACTATGAACAACACCTTTGTTAGACCTTCTTCTCCTCTTTTTTTTTTTTTTATAAATAAAACAGAACCTCTTGGTTCTGGCTCCTACCATTCTGGGGAGCGACAGTCCGGTTTCTATTCACCCGGCAAGTCAAAATGGAATACATGAGAAACTCACGCACACTCCTCCCCGTTATGGCTAGGAGGCCCGAGTGGACATTGATTACTTCCTTGGGGAAGGATGTACCACCCCTCGCCCCTGCCTAAGTTAGCCTGTGCTACTTAAACTGCCTAGTTGTTGCCAATCTGTCTGACCCCAGTCCCGCTCCTCTTAGTCGTGGTGCTGTCTGGTTGGTGTGTTATGAGTCTTCTGAAATCTCTGAGGCCCTAAGCCCTATTTGTCATGTCTCTGTCTAAACCTTAAACCCTGAACCCTCAGTTGTAATGCTGTTGTGAGGTCCTAAAAATGTCAAACAAGTGTTGTTCTTAGGCTCTAAAACCCTAAACCTTGAACCCTCTTCCTCTCTCTAGCTTGGGGTGTGAGCCCTTCCTTTCTCTCCGATGACTGTTTTTACTACTTTCCTCTAAATTTCCCCTTTTTGAGAACACGTTCATGCTCCTCCCCCTTTTGGTGTGGAGGCCCGAGGGGCGGCATTGATTGCTTCCATCAGGAAGACTATGCTACTTTTCTCCTATCTTTTACTAATCGGGAATTCCGTTCGCTCTAGTGTTTGGGGCTTGATTTTTGTGTTCCTTCCGGTTTGTGCCTCTCAGCTCCTTGGCTGCCAGTTTTCCTTTTTGTGTTAGTACTGCCGATAGGGCTGCTTGTGTTAAATTCAGTTTGCGCTCAATTCTGTGAGGTTTACACTTGCTGCGGTCCTTGCTATAACCCTAGCCCTGGCTCATCTACTTATTCTTGTAAGCCGTGTCGGTATCTGTTGACGTAGGGATTTTGGGTTCTTGAGGGGGTTATGGTGGTGCTTTGCAGCTTTAATGAATCTTTCTTTTGAGGTGCTAGGTTTCCTTATGAGGTTCTGCGTTTGGTACTAAGGTTGGTTCGTTGGGGGTCCTATGGTATGGGTCTTGAGGGGCTAGGGGCTAGTCTGTTAACGTGAAATCAGGTAGTTGGGTGCTCTTGTTCCGGGTTGATAGCCTGACACTGTTTTAGGGCTATCTGTTGTTGTTTGGTTTGTTTAAACGCAGCCAATGGACATTCCTGTGACATGGGATCTACTTTGGGGCGGGTCTGAGGACTGCGGTATGGTTAGTCTATTGTGTGTCCATTGTCCGAACTGCATCTGTTATGGGAGATTGGTGCTATTCTCCCTTCCCCTAGCTGCTTTTTGTTAAAAACTTCAATAATTTTGTCTCTATCGACTAGATTCTTCTCTATTTTCCTACACACTCTCTTCCAACGACCTCTGTATTCGATCTCTAATATATTTAGGACCTTCTTCTCCGCGTAGTTGATTAATGGTTGAATTCCTTCTGCGTGCCTTGATTTTCTGGAAGACGTATTTTGTCATTTTCTCTCCCTTTTCCCATTCTCTTATCGTGGGTCTTAGTCTCATACCATTTGCTTTCCAGGCGTTCCGGATGGCTAATTCTGATTTAGCTCTAGTTAGTAGTTCTTCGTACTATGTGGATCTAAGGTTATTGCATAAATTGGTTTCAGTGATGTTGACTGCTGCTTCTAGTTCCTTTACTCTCTGATTTTTGTTTGCTGCTAGTTTCCTTGAGGCTGTGGATGCTGATCTAGACAGGTTGGCTACTAGGGACGGGAAGTCAGGCTGTACTCTGTCCGAGTCAATGCAGGATTGTACTATAGCCTCTTTCATTTTTCTGGTGTGAAGGATAGAGTTGTTGATCTTGAAGAAGCTTGGTCCTTTTTGTAGCCCTGGGTCAAATATGAGGTCTATGAAGATTGGGTTGTGGTCTAGGCCATTATGGTAGGGTAGGTTTGCAGTCACCCTGTTCAGAAGTAGCCTGGGGCCTAGAACTCAGCCCCAGGCAATGCATACCTGAGTCGGTCTGCATTGGGCTGTGTGATCGAAACACGCCCAGACTTTAGGCTACTGCGTTGGCTGTGGGACCAAATGCTGCACAATGGAAATTCAAGGGTCAAAGTCAACTGTACAGTCAAAGGTACCACGCCCAGGCCCTTGGTTGGATACACTCACTTGTTTGTGCGCAGGTACCCAGACAACATCTAGGCCAGGGAGAATTCGGTTTCAGACCAATCTGGGCCCTCGCTTGCATTGAGATCTGGACGGCTGAGGGATGCGGCATCCAGGGTCCAGACCCCGCGTCAAGGCTACACAAGCAATGACTTCCTGGCTTTGACATTCATTCATTCTGTCTTGTGTTGACGCTGGCTGGACGCTGGCTTATGTCGACATTGTGACTTTGGCGATGCGCTGCTGGTCCGACATAGTGGCTGGCTTGCACCTGTCTTCTTCGCATGCTGACGTGGCAGCTGCCATGCGCTGTTGCTGAATTGGCTGCTGCCACGTGCATCGTTGGCTGACGTGGCTGCTGCCACGTGTTCTTCTGTTTGCTGACGAGGCGAGGCTACGGGACCTGTATTGCTGTTCTGATTATCGTTATTCAGGAGGAGATCAGGACTGTGGAGAGATCGTGGATATGTACCTCGTTGTCTTCATGTTGACATTGTTCCAACATTGATGAAGGACTGATTAGACGTGCCACGTGGCACATTGAGGTTACTTCAGATACTCGTTCAGACTATTGGTTGTTGAGGTGGTGATCGAGGAGGGAGCCCAAGGCAAGAGTGGGCCTTGTAATTTTCTCCTCTCCTTTGTCTAATCTCCCTCCTCTCTCCTTCGTCTGTGTATGATTATCTCACCTCATTCTGTCTGGATACGATTTTGACTATTGGTAATCATCAACTGGTTGACACTCTTCTGGACTTGCATTGTTGACAACTGTATTCACGATCTGGGTTCATTACAATTTGGTATCGGAGCAATTCTCCTAATGACGACGATTGAACACATGTGCACGCGCCAAGTGGCGCGTAGGTAAGAGTGGTGCACACGTGTGTTGAGTAGGTGATGACGTGGCAAGAGATACGCCGGTAATGCTGACGTGGCACAAACTTCACTGGCGAGAAGACATTGTCGGGGATGCTGACGAGGTATAGACTTCATTGGCGAGAAGAGATCCCTACCGGGCTGCTGACGTGGCAGTAGGGACTGCGACTGGAGATACCGCACGCCAGCCCGGATCGCGATAGTGACGTGGCATCGCGATCCCTTGCTGATGTGGCATATGTTGTGCCACGTTTGAAGACCTTGTTGTTTATTGTTGACGTGGCACTTCTTGTGCTGCTGACAGGCGACAGGGTCTACTGCAGATGCTGATGTGGCCTGGAGGAAGTAGTATTGATTGCTGACGTGGCAGGAAGCAAGTCATCACAACTGTCTTCGTGAGGTGGTGACTTCCTGCTGACGTGGCATCAGTCTCCTGGGCTGACGCGGCATGGTCTAACTGGCTGGAACGGCAACAGTATCTCGACATGACACGTGGAACTGGCACGTGACAAGGATTGGAGTACACATTTGCTGACGTGGCATCCCGCTATTGTACATTGTGGAAACTCTGTGCTGACGTGGCAAGTCCTGCTATGTTGGCACTCCAGGGATGACACGTGGCAGGCAGGGTACTGCCAAGTAAGAGGAGCATTCTGAAGGCAAAGGTGGTACAACTGACAAAACTGATACAGCTGTAGTGCCAGCTGTCAGGGAGAGTGCATCATCGCACTGGCACCAGGTAGACACAGCAGGTTGCAGAGGTTGCTGACAAACTGTTTGTTGATGATTGTTGGCATACTTACCTTGTCATTGCTGTGTGTGGTGTTTGTGTACTTGTGTGTTGTGTCTGATCACACGGGCCTGACGCGGTACCTGTACACTAGGACGTCATCACACAGACAAAAGAACAACAATTAGTATAAATAGAGATCTGTTCCTTTTTATTATTTCTTTTTAGTTTTTTGTTCCATCATTGCGAATATTGTCTCAAATCTGATTTCCAAAATGTTTGGTGTGTGGAAATTACTCTTGTTTCTTTTTCCAATGACGTTCTTGATGGGTGAAGGATCTTCCGAACCCAAGACTAGGAGACAGGCGGAAACAAAGAAACAAGAGTTACTGGCTTTATGGGACCAGCTAATGAATGATTTGCATTTGTCCGGACCGGAAGCCGAACGACACGTTCTTAATCTGTTTGATTTGAAGACGGTAGAGAACCGTCTAAAGCAAGCAATTACGACCGTAGAAGTCGTGGCTGCAAACGATAGAGGATCCCTTCCAACCCTTTGACTCACACGACAGAGGATGGTTTTTCTTCGGCCCATCGTCCAGAACACCCTGAACCTGTTTCTATGCATTGTCTCTCTGGACGAGCTTGGTAACGAGTTGCTGGCATTACGAAGCTCGTGGGTTAAGAAATCTAAGTCTAAGGGTGACCTACTACCCGCGGATGTAGAAATCGAACGTACACGCGTAGGTGCTCTATTGGACTCAGGATCCACGCGATCCTACATATCCGAGAAAGCAATCCGCAAGTTGCATCTCGGATGAAGGTGAAAAACCTATCTAGACCTATCACGTCTGTTTTGGCTGACAAAAGCACGATCACTGTCTCGCAGTATGTTGATCGTGTGAAGTGTCGATTTCGAACTAAGGAAGGGAAGATAATTCTTCACGAGGTATCATTCCTTGTAGAAAAGAACTTGCCATTTGACTTGATTCTAGGAATGGATTGGCACGAGGAAGCCAACCCAGACATTAAGTTCAAAAAAAAAATTGTGCAATTGCGTGACGCACAATCTGATTTGAAACCAATCATTTTGTTTCATAACTCTGACTCTGACTCTGGTATGTCTTTTTTGTTGTATGAGTTATCCAACCTTTCGCTCAATGGTTTCAAAGAAGAAGTTGGAACAGGAAGTAATGATGGTTTTAGTAAAAAGAGCAGGGGAGTCTTCTACTTCCTATCCTTTCTCGACTGAAAAATTCTTAAGCGAGTATAAAGACTTATTTACCGAACCAACAGGAATAATTGCGCGTGCTCTAAAACACACCATTGAAATTATTCGTGGCAGTAAGATTCCCAAGGGCCCTATCTACCGAATGTCTGCAAGGGAACTTGAGGAACTGAGAAAACAACTGCAGAACTTAACAGAGAAAGGATGGATTCGCCCTAACTCGTCTCCTTATGGTGCCCCTGTCCTATTGTGCCCAAAAAAGAAGGTGAATTGCGTCTCTGTATTGATTATAGAGGGTTGAATGCCGTCACTGTTAAGAATGCTGAACCGCTTCTTCGCAGTGACAACTTACTTGACCAGTTATAGGGTTGCAGGCACTTTAGCAAGATCTACTTGAAATCTGGGTATCACCAGATCGAGGTAAAACCCTCTGATTAGCATAAGACCGCTTTTCGAACCAGGTATGACCACTATGAGTTCGTGGTAATGCCCTTCGAATTAACGAATGCCCCTGCCACTTATCAGAGGTCAATGAATGACTTGTTTCGTCAATGGCTGGATAAGTTTGTCATTGTCTATCTCGATGATATTCTAGTGTATAGCAAAACACTACAAGATCATAAGAAGCACCTTCGTCTGGTGCTAGAGAAGTTGCGAGAGGGCAGCTTCAAGATCAATGCCAAGAAGTTCGAGTTTGCTAAGTCTGAAGTGTTATACCTAGGACATATAGTGAACGAAGAAGGTCTAAGGCCAAAAGAGAGAAAAATTTCAGCAATTAGAGATTGGCCACAACCTAAGTCTATTACTGAACTGCGATCTTTCCTTGGGCTAGCTAGTTATTACAGAAAGTTCGTCAGGAATTTCTCACTGATTGCAGCACCAATGCGAAGATTGTTAAAGAAAGAAACTATCTGGTTGTGGGATAAGGATTGTGAGTCTTCCTTTCGGAAACTGAAGTATGCATTGACTCACTACTTTGTTCTAAAAATTGTGGATCCATCTTTACCTTTCATTGCCACTACTGATGCAAGTCAGTATGGGATTGACGTTGTTCTCCAGCAGGATGACGGCAAGGGCTACAGGTCCATAGAGTTTATGTCTGCCCGACTGCCGTCGGAAAAGGTTGCCAACTTCACCTATGAAAGGGAGTTGTATGCATTAGTCTTTGCACTAAACACATGGAAACACTACTTATTAGGGAGACACTTTACTGTGTACTCAGACCACTTTACCCTGAAGTGGATAAAGACACAGCCTAGGCTCTCTGATAAGCTGGTACGATGGTCTGCGTTTATTGATACCTTCGATTTTGAGTTAAAAACAATCAAAGGTAAGTCTATGTGGTTGCAGATGCATTGTCCAGACGGAGTGATTTCTTTGGTGCGATTGTCTCTTATTTGGATGTTGGGAATGATTTGAAAGATAGAATTCGGCAAGGATATGCTGACCCTATTTGGAAGCCTATCATTGATGTCCTTGCAAAAGACCCAACTCTACTTCCTAACTACCGTGTAACCGATGGTTTGCTTTTCTTGTTAGACCAGATTTAACAAAGATTGAGTATTCCTCACAACGAAGAGATTAAAAGTCTGTTAATTGGGGAATGTCACGATTCTGAGGGTCATTTCGATTCAAGAAAACTTACGCAGAGGTTAAGGAACTCTTTGAATGGAAGGGATTAAAGGAAGACGTACTAACTTACGTGCCTACCTGTCTGGTGTGTCAGAGAAACAAACCTTCACATGAGAATCCACTTGGTCTCCTCAAACCATTACCAATTCCGAGTGAACCAGATGAGTCCATCTCAGTTGATTTCATGAGCCTCACCAAGAGCCGTAATGGTAATAGTCAGGTAATGGTTGTTGTGGATCGTTTCTCTAAATATGCCATGTTTATTCCCTTAGTTGTTGAAGCAAGAACTGAACTTGTGATCCAAAAGTTTCATATGCGATGGGTAACTGAGTATGGGTTTCCCCTCTCCACTGTGTCTGATCATGATGCAAGGTTCACAAGTATGCCATGGCAAAAACTGATGGAAGCATACAGTACACATTTGACCATGTCGTTAGGACGACATCCTGAAACGAACGGACAAAGTGAGCAGATGAACCGATTGTGCCAACAACTCTTGCGCATGTATGTGAGACCCGATCAGATTGATTGGGATGAGAACTTACCCAAAATAGTTAGTGCATATAACAACTGTGTTCACACGACTACAGGTGGTACACCAAATGCACTGCACAAGGGATGGAAACCTAGCCGTCCCATTGATGTGCTAATGCGGGACCAGTTCCTTAGGTTACCTCCAGGGATACGAGAGTATGCAGTCTTGTTTCAAGAAGACATAAAGAAGGTAAAAAATAACTTAAAGAAAGCTCAGGACCAGATGATCGAACAAGCGAATAAACATTGTCGACCATCTACCTTTAAGGAAGGTGATCTCGTCTGGGTAAAGTCCAAAGAGTTTTCCTTAGAAGAAAATGTGTCTCAGAAACTTCTGCCTGTCTATTTTGGACCTTGGGAAGTTCTCAAAGTAATTGGAGATGCAGAGGGACCGTCTTAGCGCATTGATATTCCCCCTCATCTCAAAACATATCCTATCTTTCACGCGTCCAAACTGATGCCCTGTGTAGAAGGGAAAAAATTTCCTAGCAGACCCTCTATGATTCCACCATCTATGGACGACAGATATGAAGTAGACAAAATCATAGAGCATGGATATTTCTCTACGGGATCACGTGGACGACCTCAGAAGAAGTTCAAGGTACTTTTCAAGTCTCAGGCACCATCTGAAGACAGATGGTTTTGTAAAAGAGAACTACTTGAAACTGCTCCTGATATTGTTGTTGCTTATGAAAGAGGGTTGAAGTCTTAAAATTTCTGCGGTGGAACTCGAAAATGGGCCGGCAGGAATGCAGTAACCCTGTTCAGAAGTAGTCTGGGGCCTAGAACTCAGCCCCAGGCAACGCAGACCTGAGTCGGTCTGCACTGGGCTGTGTGACCGAAACACGCCCAGACTTGAGGCTACTGCGTTGGCTGTGGGACCAAACGCTGCACAATGGAAATTCAAGGGTCAAAGTCAACTGTACAGTCAAAGGTACCACGCCCAGGCCCTTGGTTGGATACACTCACTTGTTTGTGCACAGGTACCCAAACAACATCCAGGTCAGGGAGAATTCGGTTTCAAACAAATCTGGGCCCTCGTTTGCATTGAGATCTGGATGGCTGAGGGATGTGGCATCCGGGGTCCAGACCCCATGTCAAGGCTACACAAGCACTGACTTCCTAGCTTTGACATTCATTCATTCTGTCTTGCGTTGACGTTGACTTCACGCGTTGACTGCGATGCTGGCTCGATGCTGCGACGCTGGCTTATATCGGCATTGTGACTTTGGCGACGCGCTCCTGGTCCGGCATAGTGGCTGGCTTGCACCTGTCTTCTTGGCATGCTGACGTGGCAGCTGCCATGCGCTATCGCTGAATTGGCTGCTGCCACGTGTATCGTTGGCTGACGTGGCTGCTGCCACGTGTTCTTCTGTTTGCTGACAAGGCGAGGCTACGGGACCTGTATTGCTGTTCTGATTATCGTTATTCAGGAGAAGATCGGGACTGTGGAGAGATCGTGGATACGTACCTGGTTGTCTTCATGTCAACATTGCTCCAGCATTGATGAAGGACTGATTAGACATGCCACGTGGCACATTGAGGTAACTTCAGATACTCGTTCAGACTATTGGTTGTTGAGGTGGTGATCGAGGAGGGAACCCGAAGCAGGAGTGGGCCTTGTAATTTTCTCCTCTCCTTTGTCTAATGTCCCTCCTCTCTCCTTCGTCTGTGTATGATTATCTCACCTCATTCTGTCTGGATACGATTTTAACTATTGGTAATCATCAACTGGTTGACACTCTTCTGGACTTGCGTTGTTGACAACTGTCTTCACGATCTGGGTTCATATACCCTAGTTAAATATAGAGCCTCTAGGGGATTCATATACTAGAAAGTAGTCTATGGCTGAGTTAGTAATGTGCTGGGTTCTATTTTTTTCCCTATAAGTGAATCTGTTTGTCTCGGGGTGGAGCGTTCTAAGGGGTTCCAGTAGGTGTCCTGGTGTATGTGGGAGGTCGGCATCGGTGTTGACGTCGTGTACATCAGAGAGTGCAAACGGGTAACCGTTGCCCGTACCTGACCGTATCCAACTGTAACCGTCAGGTTACGGTTTGGCATGGGTACCCCTTCCAAAGGGGGAGTTGGGTATGGGCAGGCACAACCAAAAGGTGGTGGTTGTTAGGGCGGGCACAATTGCCCTTTTTGGAGATCATGGGTGGGTAGGGGTAGGTAGGGGTAGGTATAAAAGAAAAAAAACGGGTATGGGCAGCCAAAAAAAAAAAAAAGATGGGTATGGGCAGGTACGGATGGCCAAAAAAAAAAAGGGTGGGTACGGGTGGGTAGAGGCTCCTATCGGGTAACCGTGGTATACCCGATGTAAGTCTTGTAGCTTTGAAGGCTTTGTATCTTTGCTCAAGCGTGACGCTTTTCTCATATTCCAAATTTCTCCCTTTCCCATGAAGCAAACATTTTTTCTCACAAGGGTGAATTTTATATCTCGTCATTTTTTGAATTTTTGTTTTTCAAAATTTTAGACTATTTTCATATGCGTGTAACCGTGTGTATATAATATTTATGTGTGCGAGTGCGGGTGTGTTGTGTGTGTCTATGTTTGTGTGTGAGTGAGAGAGTGACGTGTGTGCGATAGACCGAGGGTGGTTGCATTTGCAAATGCTATACAGGTTGCATAGGCTGCTGTAGCACCAGATGCGTCCATAACAGCATCAGAGTGACCAGATGTAACAACTGTTGCTGTTGCGGCAGTAGCTGCAGCAGCTTCCACATCTCGAAAACAATAAAATAAAATAATAATATTAATAATAATTAAAAAAAAAAAAGTTAGGGGCGGTTAGGGACAGTTAGGGGCAGTTAGGGACAATTAGGGGCGGTTGTGGGCGGTTAGGGGAGGGTGGGTGACGAGCACGGGTGGTCACGGGTGGGTGCGTACAATTATGGGTAGGTACCGGTGGGTACAGATAAAGAAAAATTGGGTAGGGTAGGGTATAGGCGGTTAACAAACGGTTTGGGTTCACGTGGCCATGGTTGGTTTTGACAAAAAATGTTCATCGGTAGGTATGGCCAGTTACATGTTGAAGAGGCTCAGGTAGGGTAGGTCTGGGTATACTTTTTTTTTTTTTTAGCAGGTGGAGATGAGTAAAGGTTCGGCAGGCCAGGTATACAGTGGGTATGGGTGGTTGGCTTTCAAAGTGGGTGTGGTTAGGTCAGGTACAGGTATTCCTTAAAATAACAGTTGCGAACTCTGGTGTACATTGGTTTTCGACAGCGAAGTGATCCTGTTGCACGAATGTAGATAGGATAGATAGGCTGAGTAGAGTAGGTTGGGTGTTGGGCGCCATACAGTAAGAGCGACATTGGATACTGCATTGGTGTGGCCTGAGGGCTTGGACATTGGCTCACGAGTTCATTGTATCGCTCTTACGTGGATGGAATCTTGGTGCATTTATGCTCTCTGCTTGGTGACTATCTGGAATTTTGCGTGATTTTGCAACTTGGTTTTCTGTCTATCCCTCTCACTCATATTCCTTGCAAGAAGAAGAAGTGTGAGGATTGAGCTCTCAAGTAGGGGCCTTGCCATGATGTACATGTTCTGGGCTAAGGCCCCAGCAAGCCTCGTGCCCGCCCTAAGTGAAGGCGGGCCAGCAATTCAACAAGAGCCCTCTGTGCCAACATTTCACGAAGTGGGGTTCATACAGTTGCAGCATGCAGTTGGTCGGTGTGCACTGAGACTCGGGTTTCAGCAAATGCTGAAAGCCCATGGCCTCTGAGTTAGTTAGGCCCTCGGCACTCGAACGTGAGGCTGACAATGCATGCTGGGTAGAGAGGCCGAAAATGCCAAAGGGAAATCGGCCCACTATCTGAATCTGGCCACAGGCCTTGATGAAAGAGGCGCAACTGCATTACCCCGAGGCCCAACTGTATCGAGTTGGCTTCAGCCTCTGGGTCCCGGTCACAGGCTGAAGGGAGGCCGCCCACGCGCTGCATTGGCATATAGGCAAGCAGGGCGAGGGAGCTGGGATCTTGGCCAATGCTGGCAATTGCGGGCACGCTGCGCTGATGCATGTGTGCTGCGCTGTGCAAAGCAGTGTTGCCCTAAGGTAAAGCAGGCCAGCGCTAGGCGGTAGGGCGCTGCTTGCATGCGAGGCACTTGCGGCATAGCCGGGCCGCATGAGGGTGCAGAGAGGTGAAGGGCGAAGGTGGTCTTCAGAGGTGAAGGGCGCTGTGTGGGTAACAAGGGAGAGTGTGGGGAAGAGGACACGTACCTGCTGATGGTGGAGGTCGGCATTGGTGTTGACATCATCATTCGCTGGTAGTCAAGTTGTCTGGTTGCTGTTCATTGTTGTAGTTGTAGGATAGGCTGTAGAGTAGATAGGGCGCCTGGCGCCATTCACAAGAGAGAACTACATTTGGGTTATGCTGTTGGTGTTGCCCTGTTGGGCATGGACATTGACTCACGATTCTTCTGTATCATTCTCAATTGGATGGTTACTCGGTTCCATGTGCTATCTGCTTTGGCTTTCAATACTTGGACTTTAGTGTGATTTTGCATTCTGGATTTCTGTGCTTCGTCCATACGCATGTTCCTTGCAATTTGGTATCGGAGCTGGTTTGATCGCCACTTACCTTCGGCATGCTGGCGTTATACAGACTTGGTGCGTTGATGATGCTTCTTCGCAGTTGGTACTTGTGACGTCAGGCCATTGATAGGTCCACGCCCTGGGTAGAGAGGGGTGCACCGGAAGGCTATTACGACAGTATATGTCGTGGGATACAGCGGAATGTTTGATTGATGATGAGAGCATGCTGATGTGGCATTGGACTAAGGTGGCACTGCATTGCGTTGTGGGTGGTACCGAGGTCATGACCGGTCATCAAATGCAACATCAGCTCAATTGGTGAGAAAATATGTGGTTGGGGGCAGCTATCATCAGGTATGTTGATCCCTTACCTTATCTACCTTCTCAATCTCTTCTTACCATGAGGAAGTGAGTCCAACTTGAGAGTCCTCTCCTTGGTGAGGTGTCGTGAGCGCGCTACCTTGAGAGATGACAATCTTCCCGGAAGCATCTGGAAGGAGAAAGGGCGGTGCCTCTGAAGGGCCCTGGTCGAAGCACTGGGTCACGGTCACCATGCCAACCCACAGGGAGTAGTACACGCATGCGATGACTGCTGTCCTGTTTGGCACTTGCTGCGTTAATAGAAGTTCCTCCGGGTGTGCCAGCCCAGGACAGACGCTTAACAGACCGTCTATAAATATTTCTGGTTGGGAGTTCATTGTGAATCTGGTTGTGATCGTCATCCTGACTGCGACGTTAAAGAATTCCTGAAGAGATGGGGGAGCTCTATAAATACCTCCTGATCAGCCAGATCACATGGATAGGAAGGCTCGTCGCCGTACGAGGGTAAATAAGAGTGGTTGGGCTGGCTTGCTCGGTGACAACTTGGGCACAAGGGTGGGCCGATTTACACACGAAGACACTGCTCGCTCAATGATGCTATTCGGTATGTTGGATTGAGGGGAAGGGTAGGTTCCAATTGGTGCTCAACTGTTTACACAACCATACCCATCAATCATACATCTGCTACATTGTCTTTTTGTACCTTTGATTAGTTGGTTGACGGACTGTTAACCTCACAGACAGATTAGTGTAGGACTGATGTATGCTACCATATTCAGTTCTAACTAATGCTACTATAAGTGAACCAATCAGGGTGCATCTAGACTATGTAGACAATCTGTGTGAATGTTGTAGACATGCCGCTTGATTCGGTATGGTAGGGTACTCGCCGGACACAACTATTGTTAAAAAATTAGGTGTCGGTCAGATACATGCTGTGGTAGGATTCCACTAGGGGATTCTAGTGCAGAAACTATCTGCCTAACTAATGAGTGGGTCAGATCCTGTTGATGATAGAGCTGACAATAGGAGGCTAACACGTGCAGAGGCACTAAGGGTACCGCACGTGTTCCAGGCCCTACAACCGGGAGAAGAAAGACGGCTTATAGCCGAACGTAGAGCGGGTGCTCTAGCAGCAGGACTAYAGGAAGCAAACAGAGTAGCAAGAGAGCTGGCAACAACAGCCAGAGCAGCAGCGATGGCTAACAGTACCAGCTCTGCTGCGTCATCGTCTGCGTCCTTGTCAGGGACTAGTGGGAGCCAGTTGGGAATTCCAACGAGTTCCACAAGTTCTGCCGGCACTTCCGGTTCAACAGGTTCTAGACAGTCTTCTAGTCAAATGGCGGGCTCGCAGTTCAGCCCGTTGACCCCACGTGAGAGGGAGTAAAGAGATTGGTAGTTCCATCTAGTGAACAGTTGCGTAGTTTATTTTTAGGCGAATGTCATGACGCAACTGGACACTTTGGCTACAAGAAGACGAGTGCTAATTTAGTACAGCGATTTTGGTGGCCCCAAATGTTAGATGACGCAAAGAAGTATGTTGAGACCTGTCAGGTCTGCCAGAGGGACAAGCCGCGAACTCGAGCACCGCTTGGGTTATTGAAGCCTTTACCTATTCCTGATGGTCCAGGATTGAGTGTTTCTATGGATTTCATGGACACTCTTGTGACCAGCAAGAGTGGTAAGAGGCACATTTTCGTCATCATYGACCGATTCACCAAGTACGCTAGACTAATACCAATGCCAGAGACAACCAGGATACGTTATCAAGTTGTTCAAGGACAACTGGGTAAGGGACTTTGGTTTACCAAAGACCATCATTAGTGACCGAGACGTCCGATTCACAAGTGAGCTGTGGAAGAAGACTGCGGAACAGATGGGCAGTCAACTTCAAATGACTTCAGGGAATCATCCCGAAGCCAACGGACAGGCCGAACAAATGAATAGAGTTGTACAGCACTTGCTGAGGCATTACATCAAGCCCAACCAGGATGACTAGATGAGCAGTTACCTCTCATCGCCAGCCTGTACAACAATGCTATACATAGCAATACCGGCATTAGTTCTTACCAGCTGCACTTAGGATGGAAGCCTAGATCAGCATTAGACTTCCTCCTACCTGAAAACCGACCTGCTGCAACTCCAGGCACACTTGAATACGGTGTGCAATATGGGAAATTGCTGCAAGATGCTGTTGAACATATGAAGAAGGCTCAGCAAGCCATGATCGCTTCTGAGAATCAACATCGCAGACAGTCCACATTTCAGGTAGGGGAACGCGTCTGGGTCAAGGCTAGTGAGTTAGGACAGGAATTCGGAATATCTCGCAAACTAATGCCTCAGTACTTTGGTCCCTGGGAAGTCTTGGATGTAGTGGGAAATGAAATGGATGGTCCTACGTACGTCTTTCGTGTCCTTGGACACCTACGTACTCACCCAGTCTTTCATGCCTCAAAGCTTGCACCTTTCGCTGAGACTGATCAATTCCCTTCCAGGAGATCGATGCTGCCCCCAACCATGGATGGACAAGTCGACATCGACGACATTGTGGATCACAGAGATATGCCTGTTCCGAAGCCGCTGGGTCGAGGAAGACCTCCTAAACCCAAGAGGGAGTACCGGATCAGATTCAGGCATCATACGGATCCCAAAGAAGATCGGTGGTTTACACGGGAGGAACTGATGGAAACAGCTCCTTAGTTGGTGGCAGATTATGAACGAAAGCTAAAAGGGAAGGCACCTGCGAAGTAAGCATCTCAGCGGACTTTCGACGCTAAGGGGGGTGGAATGTGAGGATTGAGCCCTCAAGTAGGGGCCTTGCCATGATGTACATGTTCTGGGCTAAGGCCCCAGCAAGCCTCGTGCCTGCCCTAAGTGAAGGCGGGCCAGCAAATCAACAAGAGCCCTCTGTGCCAACATTTCACGAAGTGGGTTTCATACAGTTGCAGCACGCCAGTTGGTTGGTGTGAGACTTGGGTTTCAGCAAATGCTGAAAGCCCAGGGCCTCTGAGTTAGTTAGGCCCTGGGCACTCGAACGTGAGGCCGACAATGCATGCTGGGTAGAGAGGCCAATAATGCCAAAGGGAAATCGGCCCACTATCTGAATCTGGCCACAGGCCTTGATGAAAGAGGCGCAACTGCATTACCCCGGGGCCCAACTGTATCGAGTTGGCTTCAGCCTCTGGGTCCCGGTCACAGGCTGAGGGGAGGCCGCCCACACGCTGCACTGGCATATAGGCAAGCAGGGCGAGGGAGCTGGGATCTTGGCCAATGCTGGCATTGCGGGCACGCTGCGCGGATGCGTGTGTGCTGCGCTGTGCAAAGCAGTGCTGCGCTAAGGTGAAGCAGGCCAGCGCTAGGCGGTAGGGTGCTGCCTGCATGCGAGGCACTGGCGGCCATAGCCAGGCTGCATGAGGGTGCAGAGAGGTGAAGGGCGAAGGTGGTCTTCGGAGGTGAAGGGCGCTGTGTGGGTAACAAGGGAGAGTGTGGGGAAGAGGACACGTACCTGGTGATGGTGGAGGTCGACATTGGTGTTGACATCATCACTCGCTGGTAGTCAAGTTGTCTGGTTGCTGTTCATTGCTGTAGTTGTAGGATAGGCTGTAGAGTAGATAGGGCGCCTGGGGCCATTCACAAGAGAGAGCTACATTTGGGTTATGCTGTTGGTGTTGCCCTGTTGGGCATGGAGATTGACTCACGATTCTTCTGTATCATTCTCAATTGGATGGTTACTAGGTTCCATGTGCTATCTGCTTTGGCTTTGAATACTTGGACTTCAGTGTGATTTTGCATTCTGGATTTCTGTGCTTCGTCCATACTCATGTTCCTTGCAGAAGAAGAAATTATTAGTAATTTATTACTCTTCTCTCCATCATCGTCTTCTTTTCTCCTCCTTTTTCACATTATGCTTTCTAATTTTCATGTGTGAAGGGCATATGAGTCTTGTGTTTGCATGGTGAGCATTGAGAATCAGGTCCGTTGCACTATTCTCAAGCACGATATGTTTGCCATTGGGTTACCTGAGAATTTAATCCATGACTATTGTAAGCTGCACCATTTTGAGGGCTTCTTAGCTTGTTTAGCCGTGTTGTTAATCACTGCAGGACAACATGTTCATACCAGCTCTTACAAGCACATATATCAGTGATCATTGTGCTGCATACGAGTACCAGTGGATGGCTGTGAGATGCATTGCCATGATTTCCACCGTTGCTTCTCAGGTGGCTGCTTTAAGACTTGGTTGCACAGCCCCAATGGAGTCATGGCAACAGCTGTTAGGGCTTGGCAAGAATACCGTGGAATTTAAGAGGCAACAGCAAGGGAACAAGGTTGTTATCAGCGACTGTACAACCAGAGTGGATCTGGCATCAAACTATCTTCCCAATATGACAAGGGGAGATGAGATAGCCTGCCGTGTGATTGAGCCACTGGTTCAGCTTGTTGCGGCAGCTCAGAGGGATGGATGTGGTTTGAGCTTCATAAAAAAGCAGATTATCAGGGAAGGGCTTGCATGCCTACGTGCGACAATCACAGCATCCCATCCAGCTATCTGGCAGCCCTTATGGATTTCTGCTCAGGCGATCCATTGGCTGGCACGGCTGGCGGTGCATGATCGGGAGGCTGCAGTTAGGGCAGGTGCGATAGCTGTTTTTGCTTTGCTAGCTGATCCACGCGCATCACTCACAAGGCGCATGTTGGCTGACCGATGGCCAGAAGGAGCAGGGGAGATAGCCCAGCGAGCTCTCGATTCAAAGGAATGCTATGCAGCCCGGCAAGAAGCTTTGCGATTTATCACAGCAGCCGCACTCTTGTCCTCAGCATCCGCAGATGGCACTTGCATAGTGGATGCAAACAAATTCGACAAGAGTAAGACCTGCCTTGCTGTTCAGTGCCCTGGTGCTTTGCGTGAACCATTGCTTGTAGATGAGTTCGGAATCGGACGTGCTTTAGAACACCTTCAGTTCTGGCCCTCAATCCCCTCACTTTTAAGTCAAACCAGAGCCACTTCAGGTTTCCTGAGAGCGCTGATGAATCTACTTGTCAGAGCTGCGATGGCAGATGCAGAAGCCCTAGATGAAATGATTCTTTCTGGCCCCACCACATGGCGTGTTCTGCTGCAGCTACTTCTTGTTCAAGAGTCAGTGGGAGCTCGCAAGAACTTGCCTTCACCCTCATTTTTAAGTGGCGCTAGTCTATGTTTGAAACAAGGATGTCAAGAAGAAGAGGTCAACCAATGGGCATCTGCTGATGCCTATTCCATGCTTGCTAACATTGCCGAGCTGATGGAGATTGTGATGCATTTGCGCCCTCACCGCCAACAGTTCTTTGTTCAGCAGACAGATGCAGTCGAGAGACTTATGTCCACTTTCTGCACACTTGTGGAAATTGAGAAACAGTCTGTGTGCATGACATCAGCATCTGATACACGTGTATGGTGCAGTAACACAGGCACGACAGATGTTCATGAAAGACAGGAAAGCTTGCAAGCTGCGGGCAGTGAGAAGGCTTCAACTCTTTGTGAAGTATGTGCTGAGCTGAAACACAAGGAGAGGCAAGGGTGCACTTTGCAGGCCACAAAGACCCAGGTTCATTCAGAAAGAGAGGGGCATGCATCGGACGATGATGGACAATTGATTGCTACTGCAACAGCGCCATGCGACAAGCAGGAGTTGCTTGAGGGGCGCTTCAGTTCGCAGTATGAACACACGGCTCATGAACTACAGCAGCTGTCAAAGCCATCGGAAATACTTGCACATCAAGAAAGAATGAATGCAGTAGAGAAAGTTGCACACGTGCTAAACACACTAGTGCTTCATGGTTTGTCCCAGCAGCATGAGGAACCCATAAATCCTTTGCTTGATACACCAGCAGTGGATGAAGATTCAGAACATAGACACCCTGATGAAGACCGCAAGCAGCCATATGGGCAAACAACTGTTTGTTTACCAGAATGGCCACCATCACAAAAAAGGATAGTTGATAAATTTCAGCATTTGAATGCCAGCAGATTGCACTGCTGGAACCAAAGAGGCAAATTTCAGGGTGGTGTGGTTAACAAAGCTCGGAAGAGTAGCCGCCATGTGTGTGCAGTTGCATCCTGGTTATTATTAGAGAGCATGAAGCAAGAGGACACACCCAGCACATCATCTCTCACCAAGGACAGAACAATTGCGGGATTGCAGTTTGAAATGCATCAGAGGTTGTTGGAAGAAAAAGTCACAGAATATAGTTCACAGAAGCAGTTGATGATCACTTTGGCTAAGCTTCTGGGAACACTACTAAGCTGCCGTCAAGTCCAAAGTAGATCCTTCTTGTGTGGCGGATTTTCTGCTGAACTGAGACAACTTCAAGATAAATCACTGGGGTCACATTGGCTAGAGAATAACCCCCAGAAGAAGCTGGAAGAACAAGTGTGTTGTGATTTACAGAAGAAACAGCAAGAAAACGAAGTTGATACCCAGGTAATGTGCTCTATTGGGACTTTCATTTGCTCATCATAATTACTCCATTGCAAGACGGAATAAATGTCCAGAGACAGTTATGAGGAAAAATCCCCTCCAGTTGAAACAATGATTGCTGCCCTACCTTCTCATTTACATCTTGCACTGAAAAAAATCAATCCATAGAGTGCTATGGTCCTGTACGATTCAGGAAGCAAAACTCTAGTTTCAGTCAATGCCATTCATCACAACTCAAGAAGTGCAATGAGATAAAAAGAGGGAGAAGAATGAAGAAAAGAAGAACTCGTTACTTAATCATTGCCTCCAGGCGCAAAATTCAATGGTGCAAATCAATTATAAATCAATCGCTCCCTCCAAGCATCAAACCTACAACCTGCTGATTGAAATCAGAACCCCTACCACAAGGAAAACATAGCTGGGTTGAAACTGAAGCTCGCAGATGTGAATTTCGGCCATCCCAGCATGGTCAGTACATCACATACAGCCATGACCCACATCAATCAAGTCGCCCTCCCCAAGCCGTAGCTCAAGGGGGTTTGTATGCCGAACACCCGAGGTATTATTTACTGGGAGTTCACTGCATGCTGCTTCGAAGCTCATTGCTTAATAATTGCCTCCAGGGTTCAATGCCAAAATTTCCAAATTTTGAAATTAATTATACATCAATTGCTCCCTCCAGGCATTAAACCTGCACCCTGCTGATTGAAAATCAGAACCCTTACCACAAGGAAAACGGAACTGGGATGAAACTGAAGTTCGCAGATGCGAATTTCAGCCCACCCCAGCATGGTCAGTACATCACATACAGCCATGACCCGGTGTACCCAGTCACATCAACCAAGGAGCCCTTGCCAAGCCGTAGCTTAAGGGGGTTTGCATGCCGAACACCCCGGGTATTATTTCGTGGGAGTTCACTGCATGCTGCGATGAAGCTCATTGCTTAATCACGCCCTCCAGGCGCAAAATTCAATGGTCCGAAATTTGCAAATCAATTATAAATCAATCGCTCCCTCCAGGCACCAAAGAAAAAGAAGAAGAGAAACACAAGGTTGAGTCAATGCCATCTCCCTCCTCATCTTGCCTCCTTCATCATCCCTCACTGAACCTCCTCCTCCTCTTAGTAACAATTTAATAACAAATAATACATGAACAAAGAAGGAATTAATGTCCAATAGATCTCCCTCACTACCGGTGCAGAATGAACTCTTGCTTACCTCTCCATTCTCTCTCTCCTCCTCCTAGTGGTGCAACCGGATATGGCCGATCATTCCTGCCTAGCACGGAACCCACTGCTAATATGCCTCTCCCTTCCTCTACTGCCATGCTTCACTCATGGATAACGTCCATGTCCAACAGCAGGGGCCTCGTCTATGCAGCACCAACCGATGAAGCGAAGGGGAAGGTCCACCATAGCCAGGGTTAAGTGTTGCATGCACTGGCCTCCCACATGGGCCGACCTAAGGCCGCCTGACCCTCATTTTGGGTGGTCTTAAGACAATAGTATAGTTTGCGGGCATGAGATGGTTTTCTGCTGGGCAGCATGAGCTACTTTCGTCTTGTCTGCTCTCTTTTTTTTTTATACCAAAAATTAGAGCCTTACCCTCAGGTTCGTTTTCCCTTCTGGGGAGCATCAGTCCGGTTCCTATTCCGCCGGCAAGTCATATAAATGCAATAAGAACACACACAGATGCTTCTCTGCATTATGGTTGAGAGATATGAGTGGGTGGCATTGATTACTTCCAGTCGGAAGGATGTACCTCCCCTCACCTCTGCCAATAAAGTTAGCCTCGGCACTACTCTTCCGCTCCCTACACTATGGCTGATGAAGATGATGAACCCGACATCATTGATTGCTTCCCAATGGAAGGATTAACTGTCAGGCCTGGTTCTGTCCTATCTTGCTGTGTTTTGAGTCTTTTCACTGATGTAGTCATCTTCCTGGAGAGGTACTATTTCCCGGAGCCTTTCCTCTCAGTCCATTATCTTGAACTCTCCGATATCCCGTTTATAGCTGGAATTGCTAAGTTTTGTCTTTGCTATTTGGTTGTCTTACTCCTGTCTGGAGCATTTGGACTCCTAACTTGCCGGCTCTCCTTGCTGTCCTCTGTTCCTACCTTTCCCGGCTGGTTATCCTATCATATTTCCTACTCCTCCTCCTTTGTGTAATCCTCATTCCTCTCCCTTTTCTCTGATCCTTCGGTTTCAGTCTCTATCGCTGTCCAGTTTAAGTCCTGTCCGTGGCTGTACCCTTGCGGGTTGGAATCCCTGGTCTCTGAGTGGTCTGTATACTTTGAACTCCCCTCAGTCTGTGGCTACTCAACTAGTCCACGTCTCTCAAGATTGACTGAGTTCCTGTCGTAGTCCTTTAGTTATTTATGTAACTCCTCTTACTCTCGGTATCACTCAGACCTAGCTTGTGATCTGTTGGGGCTCTCAAAGGGAACCCATTGAAATACTTGTGATGTGAGTTGTGTTCCTGGGCATCTCTGCTGTCTCCGGCTGTAGATTTCTGCACATACCACATTGGATTCTGTTGCTTGTTATCGTGGCTATTTCCCTGTCGCCCAATTGCTTTTTTTGAAAATCTGCTATGATCTTTGCCCCTTTATCCTCAATCTTCTTGTATGTCTTTCCATCTTCCTCTATACTCTACTTCTATTAACTGCAGTGTACCTTCCCATGCCACCTCTGATTCCATGTGGTCCATTGTTTCCTGACATCTGCGTTTCCATATCATCCAAAGTGATGCTAATCTCGATGTGTGAAAGAAAGATGTTTCGTAGCCCTGCCAGTTGTTGGGTGTATGTAGACCCAAGAGGAGTGCCGGGTCAGTTGGGAGCGCTTTTCCTGTTATTCTTTGCCATAAATCAGCTGAGTCGCCTCATATTTGCATGGCTTTTTGACAGTGAAGTGGGCAATGCTGTACGTCTTCCACTGGACCTTCCTGGCAGATTGCACAGAGCTCCTGTAGAGGTGAGCGAGTTTGTGCACTTCTCCTTTTGTTTAGCCATTTGCGATAACCCATGAGGTATGCCTCGTAGAATGTCTAAGGGCCTCGCCGGGCCACCACTTAGACCCAGGCCACAGGGGAGAAAAGACCCTAAGTAAATTCAGGGCCTGAGCGGGCGACAGTCGACCGAAGTCAACTGCCTGACGCCCAACAGTCAAAGTCAAAGTGTACCCAGTCCAGGCCGCCGGTCAGACGCACACACTTGTTTGTATGCAGGTACCAAGACAGCATAAGGACCAAGTGGAAGTCTCCAATTGTACACAATCCAGGCCCTCGGCTGTGAGTCAATATGTACGACTGTGGGAGGGAGACCTGAGGCCAGACAACCTCGTCAAACACTACATAAGGCTTGGTCTCCAGGAGGGCAATATTCAGTCTTGCTATGCTGCCTCGACGCTGGCTTGACTCTAGCTGACGCTGGCTCGACGCTGGCTGGACGTTGGCTGGACGCTGGCTTGACACTGGCCGTGCACTGGTACTGTGGACAACGACGTGGGACTGTGGCAGCATGCTGGCGCCTTCTCTGCTGCGCGCCAGCCTCTGCTGATATGGCGCATGCCACCTGTCTACATTGCTGATGTGGTGCAGGCCATCTGTCTACATTGCTGATGTGGCGCATGCCATCTGTCTACATTGCTGATGTGGTGCAGGCCATCTGTCTTCATTGCTGATGTGCCGCATGCCACCTGTCTCTACTGTTGACATGGCACTGGCCACGCTGTCTACATGAGGTGACTGGTTGCGACAAGGAGGGAGATCGGGATCTGTGGATGATTGGAAAATGGTACTCGCACCTGAGGTTGACGTCGATATCGTGCACTGCTGTTTGTCTTCATTGTCTCCATGACATGACAGTGCCACATGGCACTTCTGTGTGACCAGGACTGGTCATACTTGTTACTGTATATTGATTGATGACGTGGAGGCGAGGGGAAGCCCGGAGAAGGAGTGGGTGATATTTGGGCTACTCTTTTGTGGTCACTGATTATCTCTTCCACCCTCTCATCTGTGTATTCCCCCTCCACTCTCTTCGTGTAATGGTAAGGAGATATTGTATCAGATATCACTTTCATGATTACTGGAGACATTGTGCAGATTTGAGTCTACTTGTACTTCGACGTCTGATGAGTATCTTCCACTTTGGGTTCATTACAATTTGGTACCAGAGCATACCTCCTTCATCGCGATCTGTTGTCAGGCGCTGACGTGGCACCCAACTAAGTGGGAGGCGCCGCACATGCAGGAACAAAACTCGTTTATTAACGCGCGCGGTAATACCGCATGTCAAGACATTGAGTACCGCACGTGTGTCTGCCTCCCTTGAAGGTGATGACATGGTTACACTGAACACATTGGGATACCGGAGAGAGCTTCGTTGGCAACAGGCTGACATGGCGCTGGTCAATAGAGAGAGAGTGTGGATATTGGGACCACTGATGTGGCGTGCTGCCTACGTGGCATGTCGTGGGGATGCTGATGTGGCATTCTCCACTGGCAGGGCATGGTCTGACGTGGCACGTACCTATGTTGCGATTGCCTGCCGATGGAGCGCTGCACACTTTGATCTGACGTGGCACAACAGTGTGGACCATGCATTGCTGATGTGGCATCCCCCTCGTAGACCTTCCAGGTCATTGACACTGACGTGGCAGACTCTGTAGAGCTGTTGTGTTGGCATTCCAGGGGTGACACGTGGCATGCATAACACGTTGCTGTGGGTGAGGTATTTATCTTGCACTTGTGTACTGGTAGACGGTACAACTTCACGATTTGCTGTAGTGTCACATGCCGGTTGCATTGGTTTTGCAGATGGTACAACTGTAGAGAAAGGAAGGCTGACAATTGATTGTTGTTGGTTGTGTTGGCTGACCTACTCACCTGTTTGGTTGTTCTGTGGTTGCTGTGCATATTAACCTGTATGGTGTTCTCTTGATTACACTGGTCGTGGCTGCGGTACCTGTACACTTTCTGTAGGACGTCATCACAAACATAGAACAGACAAAAAAGTTAGAATTAGAAATCAATTGAGAATTTGTTTCTTCGTATCTGCCTTTGATTATTTCTTGCTGTAGGAAATTGCGTGTGGTTGTGAAATTTATTTATGTCTGTAAATTTATTTATTGTGCGGCATTCACACACTGGGCAACATGACTTATCTTTGGAACTGTCTGCGTGCCTCCATCCGTACGCGGTACATACCTCTTTTCTTCTTTCCTATCCCTCTCATTTTCTATGTCGATGAAGAAGGGGGGGAACTCAAAACTCGTGGTCAAATTGATGCGAGAAGGCAGACTCTGATAGGCCGTCTTCGCCAGTTGCTCGGTGAAATACACAGTGTCGGACCAGCAGCTGAACGGCTTGTGCGTGGACAATTCAACCTGCGCGCTGCAGAAGGTGAATTGGAGAATGCAAAGACAGCCATTGAGCTGCTGGAAACCAGAACGAGAGTTGAGGAACTCATCAAGCAAGGGCGAATGACCCTTGACCGTTATGTCGCCGAGAACCTAGAAAAGATGGACCAAAGAAGGAAAGAAAACGAACAAGAAAGAGACGAAAAAAAGGAAACAAAATTGTCTGTAGAGATAATGGAGGAAAACGTCAGGCAATTAGAAAACACGCTAAAGGAAGACACAAGGAAGACTGAGGAATTTTGGAGAAAGCAAGTAGAGCAAGAAGAAGAAGAAAGAATGATTGAGGAACTTAGGCAGAGGTTTCACTACGAAGAAGCAGGTACCGAGCTTGCATCCATTCTACAGTCTATAATGGTCTACCTTGTCCACCTTGAAAAAAAGATAGATAGCAATACTGCCTCACTGGAGACGGTGACTAGACTTTTGGAAAGCAAGGACAAGTTAAGGATTGAGGAGGAGACCAAGGGGAAGGAAGTCAAGAAAGAACCCCAAGAAAAACTTATGAAGGATGCAATGAAGAGGGTAACGCCGGAAAGACCTGAAGGCTTAAAGAAGGAAATTGAGAAGCCGACAGAGAAGAAAGAAAAACCCGCCAAAAAGAAAGAACCGGCTAAGGAAGTAAAAAAAACGAAGAGGAAAGAGAAAGTAAATATGAAATTGTCGTTTAAGTACAACAATAAGAAGGACAAAAATTTATTGTTGTGGATTGTTGAAATTCATACCTATTCCAGCACCGCTCCTGTCGAGCCTGAGAGTCAAGTGGCCTTCTCTACGTCGTGTCTGGGAGGAGTGGCCAAGGAGTGGGTACTGTCCGAAGCCAACGCTGTTGGCTTCGAAGACATTGGTGAGTGGGCTAAGACCCTAACGCTCAGGCAATTTCTCCAGAAAATCAAGGAGGGATTTCTTGACAAGACCACAACCGATAAGGCTTTCGATGAGCTCACCACGATAGGACAAAAGCGTTGGTCTTTCGTTGATGCTTTGTTTCGTGAAGTAGATCGTCTTTTGCAGGTACCGGGATTGAACTTGAAGGATAACCTGATCATGTATATCTACTCACATGCTTTGCCCGAGCCCATTCGCGGACAGCTCGTGGCAGAGGCGAAGTCTGGGAATTACAACTATCAACAATTTCGCGATCTTGCTCTCCAACGAGAGCAGATGACCGCTCAGGTAAAGGGTACATACGCCTCAGTGGTAAAGTCTGGTCCAGTAGGTACGGCAAGCGTGTCCTTTGGTGGCAAAAGCGTCAGGACCACATGCTTGTAGTCTTTGACGATGATACCGTAGAGAAGTTACCCCTCGACGAGTCTGAGGGAGGAAGAGGTAATGGCGGCAACGAGTCTGGGAAGGGTGACGTCGTTGTCGTAGTGGCCAACAAGGGAGGCCCAGGTCAATGGAAGAAGAAAAGGAGACCACACTCGTTTCCTGAGCATCTTGGCATCGCGTACGGGAAACCGTGGGAGAAAATGAGAATAACTCGTGAGGAGTGGCAGTCAAAAATGGACAACCGCCAGTGCCAAAAATGCGGAACTGTAGGGCACGTGATAGCCTGGTGTCCTTTGATTCGGAACCCAAAAGTGAGCAACCAGTAGGAGTAGCATCTGCTCGTACTGAGTCGAAGGGTTTAGACAAAGTAAAGGTAAGGCGCCAACAACCCCTTCTAACCCCTTGACTCTTAAGGAAGATGATAGCTCTTCTTTAGCCCGTCGTCCAGAGCACCCTGACACTGTTCTTTGTTCAGTCTCACTAGACGATTCCCTTGACGAGCTCGGCAATGAACTCATAGCACTTCAGAGTTCGTGGGCTAAGAAAGCTAACTCTAAGGGTGAGTTAATGATCGCAGATATTGAGATTGCACATACACGAGTAGGTGCATTGTTAGACCCAGGATCGGCACGGTCTTATATCTCAGAGAAGGCAATTAGTAAATTGCATTTGGGAATGAAGGTAAGAAACTTACCTTGACCGATCACGTCTATGCTGGTTGACAAGAGCACGATCACTGTTTTTCAATATGTCGATCATGTCAAGTGTTACTTTAGGACTAAGAAAGGAAATAAGATTTTGCATGAGATATCCTTCCTCGTTGAAAATAACCTGCCTTTTGATATGATTCCAAGAATGGATTGGCACGAGGAAGCCAACCCAAAAGTCTAGTTCAAAGAAAAAATTGTAAAGTTGAAGGACGAGAGTTTGAAATGCGAGCGATCAAGTTGTATCATAGGTCTGGCTCTGACTCAACCTTATCTTTCTGTTATATGAGTCACCCAACCTTTAGATCACTGATCTTCAAGAAGAAGTTGGATCAGGATATGATGATGGTACTCGTTAAACGAGTAGGTGAATGTTCCTCATCCTATCCTCCTTCTATTGAAAAACTTCTCGATGAATATAAGGACTTGCAGACTGAGACGACAAGAATCACTGAGCGTGCTATTAAGCACACGATCGAGATTATTCCCGGAAGCAAGATTCCCAAGGGTCCCATCTACCGTATGTCTCCTAGGGAACATGAGGAACTTCATAAACAACTGCAAGAACTTACAGATAAGGGATGGATTCACCCTAGTTCATCTCCTTACGGTGCCGCTGTCTTATTCGTACCCAAGAAGGAAGGTGAACTTAGATTATGCATTGACTATCGTGGGCTGAATTCCGTCATTGTGAAAAACGCGGAACCACTTCCGCGCATTGACGACCTGTTGGACCAGTTGCAAGGATGCAGGTACTTCAATAAAATTGATCTCAAGTCAGGGTACCACCAAATCGAGGTGTCTCCTGAAGATCAACACAAGACGGCTTTTCGAACCATGTATGGTCACTACGAGTTCGTAGTTATGCCTTTTGGTTTTACTAATGCGCCTGCAACCTTTCAAAGGTCAATGAATGAGTTGTTTTATCAATAGTTTGATCAATTCGTAGTAGTCTACCTCGACGATATTCTAGTGTATAGTTAAACACTAGAAGATCCCGAGAAACATCTACGGATGGTTCTGCAGAAATTGCACGAAGGCAATTTCAAACTGAACCCCAAAAAGTCTGAGTTTGCTAAGCCTGAAGTCTTGTACTTAGGGCATTTAGTAAATGAAGGACTAAGGCTCGAGGAAAAGAAGGTCACAACGATTCGAGATTGGCCCCAACCTAAGACCATAATTGAATTGAGATTTTTTATAGGACTTGCTAGTTATTGTAGGAAGTTCGTAAAAAACTTCTTGTTGATAGTTGCTCCTATGAGACGACTTCTGAAGAAGCCAAAACCTTGGTTGTGAGACAAAGATTGTGAGTTGTCGTTCAGGAAGTTGAAGTATGTTCTGACGCGCTACCCTGTCTTAAAAATCGTTGATCCTTTTCTCTCTTTCATCGTCACAACTGACGTAAGTTAGTATGGGATTAGAGTTGTGCTACAGCAGGATGACGGTAAGGGATATAGGCCTATAGAGTCTATGTCCATGAGACTTCTGTCAGAGAAAGTGGCTAACTCCACCTACGAGAGAGAATTATATGCCTTAGTTGTTGCACTTGACACTTGTAAGCACTACTTGTGAGGGAGACACTTCACTGTCTACTCAGGTCATTCTACTCTGAAGTGGATCAAGACTCAGCCTAGACTCTCTGATAAGTTAGTTAGATGGTCCGCTTTCATCAACACCTTAGTCTTTGAATTGAAAATTATCAAAGGAAAGTCTAATGTGGTTGCGGATGGTTTGTCCAGGCGTGCAAATTTCTTTGGAACTATTGTCTGCTATCTCGATACTGGGAATGAATTAAAGGAACAAATCAGGAAGGGATATGAGAGTGATCCTATTTGGAGTCCTATCATCGGGACCCTACGAAAGAACCCTGAACTATTCCCAGAATATCAAATGACTGATGGCTTACTTTTTTACCCCTAGATAAGAAGAAAGACTATGCATTCCTGACCAAGAAGAAATCAAAAGTCTAATCATTGGGAAATGCCATGATGTTGAGGGATACTTTGGTTTTAAGAAGACGTATGCTCATGTACGAGAACACTTTGAATGGAAAGTAATGAAGGAGGATGTACTAACCTATGTGTGGACTTGCCTTGTCTAACAAAGAAACAAACCCTCACGTGAGAATCCGTTGGGACTGTTGAGACCACTGCCTATTCCAAGTGAGCCAGGTGAGTCTATCTCCATAGACTTCATGAGTCTCACTAAAAGTCGAAATGACAACAATCAGGTAATGGTCATTGTGGATCGATTCTCCAAATATGCTATGTTCATTCCTTTGCCTGCCGAAGCTAGAACTGAGCTGGTTATCTAGAAGTTTCAGATGTGATGGGTTTCCGAGTATGGAGTTCTGAAAACCATTCTCTCTGACAGGGATGTACAGTGGCAGAAGTTGATGGAAGTCTATGGTACCAGGTTGACCATGTCGTCAGGAAGACACCCTGAAACGAATGGCCAAACTGAATAGATGAACCGTCTGTGCCAACGACTTTTGTGCATGTATGTCTGACCCAATCAAATAGATTGGGATGATAACTTACTTAAGATTGCTAGTGCCTATAATAACATTACACATACTGTTACAGGTAGAACGCCTAACGCACTGCATAAAAGTTGGAAGCCTCGACGCCACATTGATGCTTTAACTCGGGACCGTATTTGAGAGGTTACCCCCATAAGATATTAAAAAGGTAAAGGAAAATATACAGAAAACCCAACTGCAGATGATTGAGCAGGCCAACAAACATCGTCGACCACCGTAGTTTCAGGAAGGTGATTTGGTATGGGTGAAGTCTAAAGAATTTGCCTTAGAAGAAAACGTGTCTCAAAAATTGTTACCTATTATAGGCCCTGGGAAGTTCTCAATGTGATCGGGGATGCAGATGGACCTTCTTATCGAATTGATGTACCCCCTCACCTCAGAACCTATCTTATCTTTCACGCGTCTAAACTCTTGCCATATGTAGAGGGAACTGAGTTTCCTAATAGACCATCTATGTTTCCCCCCTCCATGAATGGAGGCCACGAAGTTGAGAAGATTCTTGAACATAGCTATTTTTCTACAGGTGGCAGAGGACGACCGCAGAAGCAGTATAAGGTGAAGGTCAAGTTTCAATCCCCTACTGAAGCTAGATGGTTCAGTAAAAAGGAACTTCGACCTACTGCTCCTGACATTGTTGCTGCATATGAACGTGGGTTGAGGGGAAATTATGTGTTTCTGCGATGGAACTCAAAATTTGGGCCAGCAGGAATGCAATAACCCATGAGGTATGCCTCGTAGAATGTCTAAGGGCCCCGCCAGGCCACCACTCAGACCCAGGCCACAGAGGAGACAAGACCCTAAGTAAATTCAGGGCCTGAGCGGGCGACAATTGACCGAAGTCAACTGCCTGACGCCCAACATTCAAAGTCAAAGTATACCCAGTCCAGGTCGCAGGTCGGACGCACACACTTGTTTGTATGTAGGTACTGAGACAACATCAGGACCAAGTGGAAGTCTCCAATTGTACACAATCCAGGCCCTCGACTGTGAGTCAATTTGTACGACTGTGGGAGGGAGACCTGAGGCGAGACAGCCTCGTCAAACACTACATAAGGCGTGGTCTCCAGGAGGTCAATATTCAGTCTTGCTATGCTACCTCAACACTGGCTTGACTCTGGCTGGACGCTGGCTGGACGCTGGCTGGACGTTGGCTGGACGCTGGCTTGACACTGGCCGTGCGCTGGTACTGTGGACAACGACGTGGGACTGTGGCAGCATGCTGGCGCCTTCTCTGCTGAGCGCCAGCCTCTGCTGATATGGCGCATGTCACCTGTCTACATTGCTGATGTGGCGCAGGCCATTTGTCTACATTGATGATGTGGCGCAGGCCATCTGTCTTCATTGCTGATGTGGCGCATGCCATCCATCTCTACTGCTGACGTGGCACTGGCCACGCTGTCTACATGAGGTGACTGGTTGCGACAAGGAGTGAGATTGGGATCTGTGGATGATTCGAAAATGGTACTCACCTGAGGTTGACGTCGATAGTGCCACGTGGCACTTTTGTGTGATCAGGACTGGTCAGACTTGTTACTGTATATTGATTGATGACGTGGAGGCGAGGGCAAGCCCGGAGAAGGAGTGGGTGATATTTGGGCTACTCTTTTGTGGTCACTGATTATCTCTTCCACCCTCTCATCTGTCTATTCCCCCTCCACTCTCTTCGTCTAATGGTAACGAGATATTGTATCAGATATCACTTTCACGATTACTGGAGACCTTGTGCAGATCTGAGTCTACTTGTACTTCGACGTCTGATGAGTATCTTCCACTCTGGGTTCATTACACATTGGTTAACTGGTAGAGCTAAGTCGGCAAGAAGCCATTGGAAGTTGCATATCCTAGTGGAAGTTATGGCTAGAGTCCTTGTCCAAGAAGATATGTAGGTCCGATCTGGTGAGAGATTTTTGTGAGTTTCACATCGTTGGCTGATGATCTGAGCTATGGGGTACAACCTTATCCGTAATGTGTATCTGAGCTTTTGTCGTGTATTCCAAGAGGTTGGTTCGTTTCTCTATATTTAAACTTCCCGATGCAAGGAATATGAGTGTGAACAATATACAGAAAACCAAGTTGCGAAATCACACAGATGTCCAGGCAGTCGTGTCAAAGCAGAGAGTACAAAATGCGCCGAGATACCATCCATATAGAGCAATACAATGAAGTAATGAGCCAATATTCAAGCCCATAGGCCACACCAACACAGTATCCAAAGTCGCCCCTCTCCTGTCTGGCGCCCAGCGCCCAGCCTACTCTACCCGACTATCCTACCTACAGCTGGTTCAAGAAACAGGTTCACTTTGACTCTCGAAGACCAATGTACATGACTGTCAACACCATAGCCGACCTCTCTTCATGCACCAGGTACGTATCTCGTCACCCTCAATCAGACCTTGATTACCCCACACTTCGCCTCCTTCCCTGAAGACCACCTGATCGCCCTCCTTACCCCCTGGCGCCCAGCAGCCCGGCTATGGCTGCCTGCGCCCCGCTGCCCTGCAGCGCCCCACTTCACCACTACGCGCCCCGTCAGCGCCCTTGGCAGCAGCGCAGCATCAAACGATAGTGCAACAGCACTTCCGCATTGCCTGCACTGGCCAGAGCCTGGCCTGGGCTGCCTCAGTTCTTTTATGGAAGCGGCAGCGTCCTGGATGCTGCGTGTGGCCTGGCTGGAAGCTTCCAGTAGCTTTCGGTTGGGCCTCAGACCCTGCACCCAGGCCCGAGACTACAGTTGAGGGCCTGGGCCCTTTTCAGTTGGGCACGGCCTGAGTCTCCGGACTTGGGCTGTTTGCTGCATCTGTGCAGGGCTCCCAGGCAGGTGTGTAGGCAGTACTGCTTTTCCAAATGCCGGCGGCCTGCTTCCTGATGTATCGGCCCTGCTTTGTGTGTATGTGCCCAGGCGCAACTGTCAAGGCCTGGGCCAAACTGTATGACGCAGCTTAGTCAGGCTCTCGCGTCTACCCAACCAACTGGCGTGCTGCGAGAGCCTGAATACCCACATATGGAAATGTCGAATTTTGGCCTCTGACGAATATTCAGGCCTGCCTTCACTTAGGCCGGGCACTTGGCTTGATGGGGGCCTTAGCCCAGAACATGTGATGTTCGATAGGGCCCCTTTGAGGGCGTGTTCCGCACACTGACTCCCACAGGGTCTATTTCCAGTTCCTCTATGTTGGTTGTGGGGTTGTAAATTCTTCGATGCTCTGTTTCTACCACTCTCACTTTTCGTGCTGATGATTCTGGAAGGCTGATCTCTCCTTCGGGCTTTGCACTTACAATGCTTCTGGTAGCCCCCGGCTTTTGTATGTTGCACATGTCAGTTGTTCTCGTTGCCCAGTCCCCTGGCCTCCACTTGAAGGGGCCCTTTAGTAGGACTAGGCACTTGTCAGGAGTTGATAGTAAAATGCCATTCAGATTTTTCTGCAATTTGTGGCATCCCTTCAGAGTCAGTCTTAGCTCTCCTATGTTCTTCCATCTCCTGTCTGTGTCATGCCAAAGATGCTTGATTTGCCTCACTCCCTTTTCCACCCAGGTATCTCATCTAGAGTCCTATGCTGTTAGCGTCCAAGGCTTTCCTTGTGTCAGAGGATCCACTGATTACAGAAGATAGCTTGCCTCAATATCCACGTGAGGCCTGTTCTCGACAACTTTTCCATATGTGGGTACTCAGACAGTTGCAGCATGCCAGTTGGTTACAGCACAACATGAGCCTCCAGGCTCTTTCCAAAAACAAAGGGGCTGCGCTGTACAGTTGAGCCCAGGGCTCAGGCGGTTGCACCCTGGGCACACGCTGTGTGAGGCCGACACATCACGGACTTGTTACAGGCCAATGAGGAAGCAGCATTATCATCACACATGTGCCGCGAGCCAATGAGAATGCTGCAAACACTTGGAGGCTGGGTGGCTGCCTGAACGTGCCTAACTGCACGAGGTCCAGACCAGTTCCGGAAACTGGGCCTGGGCGCAGACACTTGGGGCCCAACTGAAGCTACTGGGTCCCCACACGCCTGGCCAGGACAGCCAGCAGCGACACACTTTCCATAAAGGAAAGTGTGAGCCCCTGGCAGGCCCATTCTGGCCTAGGCAGGCAATGCGGACACGCTGCTGCGTTGCGATGCTAGTGTCTGCATGGGCGCTGCTGGTTGGAGGTGCGCACGGGCGCAGTGGTGAGAGGGGTGCTGCTGAGGCAGCGGGCGCACAGCAGCCATAGCCGGGCAGCTGAGGTGCAGGGCAGGTGACGGCCAAGGTGGTCCTCGGGTAGGAGGCACATGCTGTGGGAAGACGAGGGGTGATGAGGGGAGGAGAGAGAACTTACCTGGTGTATGATGGTGGTCGGCATTGCTGTTGACGTCACGTAGATTACTCTTCGACTTCAGAGTGATCCGGTTGCAAGAACGTAGATAGGCTAGATAGGCTGAGTACGATAGGCTGGGCACTGGGTGCCAGACAGTAAGTGTGACATTGGATACGGTGTTGGTGTGACCAGAGAGTGGTGACATTGACATTTGAGCTCATTGTATTGCTCTTATTTGGACGGTATCTTGGTGCATTGCACTCTCTGCTTGGTTCATGACTATCTGAGCTTCTTCGTGATTTTGCAACTTGGATTTCTTGCAATTTGGTATCAGAGCTGGTTCGCGATTGTCGTTACCGGCGCTGGTGACATTGTTACTTGGTGTGCTTGCAATGAATTGCAGTGCTCCAAGCGGGCTGTATACTAATTTTGTCCCTGTCGTCGTTGTCGGGACTTGATCCCCCAACCTTTGTCTGCTGTATTGCCTGTTTGTTTGCTGTTTGTGTCTTGAACCTTTCGGGACTTGATCCCGTGGCCTGTAACCTGTGTGTTTTGTTTGTGAGAGGTGTGCCCTATGGGGCTTTATCCCTGCGTCTGTCACTAGTAGTCTCTGTTTGGTAGTCCTAGGCCATTCAGCCTTTTTTCTTTTGCCTTGTCATAGGTCTAGGCCCCTTTTACCCTGTTTCCATCTCGATACAGATAGGTCTTGGGTTGTTGCTTTGGGGAGGCCGTTGTAGGTCTAGGCAGAGAGTAGAAGTAGCGGGCAGGAAAATTAGTTCATGTCTTTTCTCATTGTTTTCGGCTGGGGAAACTCTGCCCGTTCATTGACGAAGCGTTGCTGCGTTATATTGGGCGAGGGCATCTTCTTCTTCGAAGCCAGCCATAGCTGGGGCTGGGGCACGAAGTTGGAGATTGCACTGCTTTTATTTAGCAGCTCCGCACGAGAGCTTCCACAGGACTGTGC
>BFEA01000775.1:91903-172988 GCA_003427395.1 Chara braunii
TTTTTTTTTTTTTTTTTTTGAACAAGGCAGGGCCTTATGGTCCTGGCTCCTTCTATTCTGGGGAGCGTCAGTCCGGTTCCTATTCCACCGGCAAGTCTAAAAACATCAATACATCAGAAAAGAACCACTCACGCTGCCTTCCGTCTGGCCGAAGGAACCCTGAGCAGCATTGATTGCTCCACCTTGGTGGAGGATTGACTGTCAGCTTGCCCTGTTACACTCTTTCCTCTCAGACCTGGGGCCCAGATCTGTCAAATATGTCTATTCCTTCTAGAAAGAGGCCTTTCCTTGTCCTGCTATCGAGTAAACTGCCATTTATTCCGCCTGCTCGTGAGTCGCCTTCTCCCCTGTCCCTTTTTGCCCCATCCTCCCTTTCTCTATATGTCGCCAGAAACCCTAAACCCTAAACCCTTGTTCGGCAACAACACTGATATCCCTTGGGTTCCTCTGCTTCTTGTTCCTTTTCCTTGAAAGATATACGGGGTGTGTAAACCTCTCTTTCACTGTATCTTTGGGTCACCACCACTTATCTCTTCCCCTCTCTTTGCTGCAGCTTGCGTTGGTCTCCCGTAGGGTTTGTAGCCTAATCTTAGCGCCACTCTTTCGCCCCTGTCCTTCCTATGCTGGAGACCTTTGTGCGGAGCCTGAGACTTGTGATTCTTTTTGTAGCCAGCCTGTCCAATGTGGATACAGACGAGTACTCCCTCTTCCCTGTATCCTTCCGTGTGAGCTCTATTGTTTTCTTCCCCCATTGTTTGTTTTCTTCCCCATTATCTGTTCTCAGCCTCCCTTTGCCGCATCTGTGTCTGGTCATGGCTACGTTCCTTTGGCCCCAGTCATACCCTTGCCAGTCGGCTTTTACTCCCGTTCAGCCTATATGCTCGTGAAGTGCATGTTCGGGCTGTTCTCTCCTCCCTGCCCGTGAATCTGGCTGATCTTACCCTTGAGTACGGTCGATCCGAAGTTCTGCAAACTTGCCGTCCATTCGCCTCCTCTTGGTAACCTTATGTTTGCCTTTTCTCGTACCTCCGCCTCTTCCTGCAGGGGAAACTTTTAGTGCTTGTGACCAGATGAATGAAGTTGACGATACGTGTTGGTTGAGTGGGAATCTGGGAGGTTAGTGCAGTCAGGCTAAGTTAGTGTAGGGCAACTCCTTGCTATATGGGAGGGATGGGATGGGCGTGGATAATTTTTGTTAGTTTGGGTGTTGTTGTGGTTGGCTGGGCTGTTGTTGCTTTCCCGTTTGAGAGGAAGGGAGGGTCTTTCTCTTCTTTCCCTAGCCTGTTCCTTTTTTTTTTCTTTTTTTTTTTTTTTCTTTTTTTTTTTGCTTTAATCCCAATTTGTGAATAGCAGGCTCTCCCCCTCTAGTCTCGCTATTTTTTCCTCTTTTCCGTCTTAGATCTCTCTTGTCTGGTTGAACTATCCTCTGTAGTTCCTTTTGCTCTCTATACCAGCGAGCCCTTATTTCGGTTTGTATTATGTTTTTTATCTCCGTCCTTTTCTCTTCTGTGCTTAGCGTCTGGCCTTCCAGTGTACCTTTGCACCTCGCTTTCCAGATTACCCAGAGTGTTGCTCTCCTCCACAGCTCTGCTACTGCCTCTGTTTCCTCTTCTAGATTCTCATTTTCATGCCTTCCTGTTAGCAGGTAAAGAGGTCTGGAGGGAAATTCGTGGCCGGTTAGCTTTGTCCACGCCTCCTTAGTTCCCCTCCAGAGCTCTTGAGCTTGTTGGCAGTAAATCAAACAATGGACCATCGATTCCTCAATATTCTCATTGCAAACCTTGCACTGTGCACTTTGTTGGTGGGGGTCATCCTGTTTTCTTCTTTTGGCCAGCCATTGATTGACTGGCAGTGCCCAATTGATTATGAGCCATTGTAACCCTCTGATCTTAGCCGGTCTTATGCTCATATACTACCCCCAGGGAATTTCTGCAGGCCATCTAGCACTTTCGTCCAGATTCCTATCCGATATTACTGGAAGAAGATTCTTTGTGTGATTGCCTACTTTATAGCCTATTTTAACTTCGTAATTGTATATTGGTGTAAGTTTTTTGGCTTTTCCTAAGGTACTAGGTACCATCCAACCCCATTTTTTCGGGTCTACCTCTAGATCTTTAATATCTAGCTCTGGTCTGAATAGTCCTACTTTGCTTAGGTCCGATTGATTAGACTGATTCTGCCTTGAACTTTTTTTGATTGTGCAAGCTCTCACTTTTTTGAGACTATTCAGCTCTCTTTCTTTCCTTGGGTCTATAACTTTGCCTATTTTTACCCACGATTTGTGCACTTCTTTTAATTCGTAAGAGGCAAACTCAGCCCTCCCTTCGTCTACGTTCAGTATTTTGGTCAGCTTGAAAGCCAAAGTTGGGGAATCCGAATCTCTAGTTGTTGCCCAATCTCCCACTTCCCATTTGATTTTGTTCTTGAGTAGCAGTACCCAATTTAGCGGAATGCTTTCCAGAATGTTCTCTAACTGTTCCTTTAGGTACCCCTTTGAGTTTAGTTCGGAGTTCCTGGGTGGAAGCCCATCTGTTTTTCTCTGAATTCCAAAAATGGTCTATTTTCCACACTCCTTTGCTGATCCATTTCCTCCAGTGTTTGCCCTTCGTGTTTAATGGTCATGGTTTGTCCTTATGGTCTCTCAACAGGGGATTTCCGAACAACGGCTGCCTTAGAACTTCTTCTTTTATTTTCGGGGTTCTAATCTTTTGTGGAAAACATGTTCTCCAGTGTTTTATTAATGTTGCTCAGTGCTCACTTGGTGGATCGTTGTCGTTCGACAGTCTTCCTCTCTCCCTCCTTCTTGGGTTCCAGGATGGATTCATAATCCAGTGGTAGCCTTCAATGGAGGGGTCTACTTTAAATGGCACGAGATTACGGATTTGGTAAAGGGCCATTTCATGCCATGGCAACTCTTTATTAAAAAGCAATTTAATTATCCACTTATGCTGGAGGGATTGAAATTGTACTGCCGGATTCAATAGCCCCAGCCCCCCCTGCTGTTTTGGTCTGGTGATGTATTTCCACGCCACTTTGCTGATATAGTGTTATTTTTCATCTTTTCCCGTCCAGAGATAAGCCCCAATTTTCCTTTTGAGCGTTGTGAAGAAACTTGCAGGTGGGTTCCAAAGGGAAGCCACGTACCAGCCCATTGAAAGTATTGATGTGTTGATTACTAGCACTCTTCTCATTAGTGATACGTAAGTTTCTTGCCATTCTGCTAGCTTGTTCATCATCTTGAGTAGCAGACTGGCTCCAGACGCATTGCTAGTTCCTTCTGCAGGTACTTGAATTCCAAGAAATCGCATCGGTTGTTGGGCATCTAGCCATTGCAGACCCTGGGTGTCTTGGGTTTGTTGAGCGGGGTGAGAGGAGGCTAACCACCAACCAACTGTTTTATTCCAATTAATCTTCATTTCCGATGCTAATTGGAAGGCTTGCATTGCTTTTGTGAGGGCTAAGAAGGATGAGTCTGAAACTCTGATTAGTACAATCACGTCATCTGCGAAAAGAATAGTTGTTGGGATGGATAGTTGCTTTACGTCTTGCTGCACTGTGAGTCTTTCTATAGATGGATCTTTACGAAGGAACGCTGCTATTGCCTCCATAACAAAAAGAAATATGGGGGCTGCAAGAGGGTCTCCTGGTCTGACTGATCTGGACATTCTATATCCTTCGGAGAGGTGCCCATTAACTTGTACCATTCCTCGGGCATCCCCGTAGAGTACCCTTACCCACCTCCTAAAATTTGGACCTACGCCCATTTTTTCCATACTCTGCTGTAGAAAGTCCCAATTCACCTGATCGGACGCTTTTTCAAAGTCAAAGAAGAGTATGGTTGCTTGCACTTTCTTGTCCTTTATAATCTTTGTGGCCTCGTTTAGGCTTACTTCACTGTCCAATATGTATCTCCCTGGTATGAAACCCGTTTGATCTATGTGAAAGCACTTATTCGTGACGTTCCTTATTTTGTTAGCTAGAGTTTTGGCTAAAATCTTGTAGACCACCGGTAATAGAGTTATGGGTCTGTTATGCCAAAACTCCTTTGGTAGTCCATCCTTACCCGGGGTTTTGTTTGGCTGCATACTCTTAAGGGCTTCAAACAGTTCTGTCTTGGTGATTTCCTTTTCTAGTAGGTCTATTGCTTTTTGGTTGAGGCTTTTGTCCAGATGCTTTAAGAATTTCTCCCTTGCTCTCTGCACAGTGCCCGCGTTTTCAAGGAAGGATTTGGACGAGTAGAGGTTCTGATAGAAGTCTGAAGCTACTCTCAATAATCCTTCCTGATCAGTTCGTGTAGTACCTAGAGAGTCTTTTAAGGCCTGGATTCTACCATTTCTATGGTTTGCTTTAATCCTTTGGAAGAAGAATTTCGTCATGCTCTCATTGCATTCCCAATCTCTTACCCGGGCTCGTATTGCTAAACCCTGCCTTTTCCATTCCGCCCATTGCCTAAGTTCCGCTCGTGCCTCCTCCAATAGTTGTTCATACAGACTTTCTCCCGGGTTTGCTATCAGGTTAAACTTTGTTATTTCCACCATGGCCTCGAGACTTTGTTGTCTGGCTTTGCTTCTGCCAGCTTCTCTTCTTGAGAAGCCGCTCGCCCATTGACTTATTTCTCGTATGGCGGTTGGGAAATCTTTTAGGATTTCCCCTCTTCCAAGTTTCTTTTTAATTACCTCCTATTTGGTTTTAAACTCTTGCTTAAAAGAATCCAGATTGAGGAGCGAGGTGTTTAGTTTAAAAAAACTATTCCCCAGCGCGTTGTCCAATGATAAAGCCATATTTAAATACATTGGGTTGTGGTCAAATCCATCGTAGTGTGGCAACCTTCCTATTTTGTAGTCTAGGACTGCTCCTTCTAACGAGTCCGCAATGAGAAAGAAGTCTATTATGGAAAAAGTAGTTCTACCTTGACTTGTTTTCCTGATACAGGTGTAATTTTTTTTCTCCGGATTGCGGACTCTGAACGGGTCTATGAGATTTTTTTCCATTGCTAACTGAGCAAGTGCCGCCCCTGCTGCATCTTGTGAGTTTTCTTCTGCCCAGGAGATTCTGTCTAATTGGGAATTTTGGGCCGTGTTCCAGTCTCCCACTAGTATGGCATGTGTATGTGCTGGTATTAGGTCCCCTACCTCCTCGAGGAACCCGATTCTCTCCACTGCTGCATTTGGGGCGTATAGGTTCACTACTATGATGTCTTCTCCTTTGTGGGCTAGTTCTATTTTGGTCCACCTTCCACCTATTGGGTCTGCTGCAGTTGATTTGATTTGTAGGTGTTACACCTCTATTACCCGCTTGTGTACTAACGTGATTACTCCTACTGAGGCAGGTTGTGGGCTGTAAGTTGTTACTACTAAAGCACAATTTCGTAACCTTTTCGTGATTTCTTTTTCTGCCTCTACATGTGTGGTTGTGTTGGTTAGGTGCGTCTCCTGGAGACAAACCATGTCCGGAGGGTTTGGCCCATTCCATCCCGTAGTGTTGAGAAAACAATGCCACTTTTCTTGATTTGACAGAATCGTCGCTAGTCCTCTCACATTCCAGGATTGTATCACCAGATCCCCCCTTGTTACTTTCATGTTTTACCAGTTCTTGACTTCTTTACAATTCTGCTTTTTGTGTCTAGGACTTAGAACTGCTCTCCAGTTCCCGCTCCGGGGGTGTCAGAAGCGTTGGGAGCTCATTCTCATCTTGTGCAAGTACCTCAGATTCCAATAAGGTTGCCAACGCCACAGCATTCTGCGTCATCATCGTTTCCCTACCCAGTGCTGTGATGGGTAATGCTGCTATCCACCTCCACGGTTTCCATTTCAAGTCCTCCGAAAGTTCTGTTTTGTGGTCTAAGCAGAGTAGCAGCTGCCGCGCATCATACTGTGTTTGCTCCTTTCCCCCCTCACCCACTGTGGCTACCGTTTGTCCTATCTCCCTTCCCTTTTGCAGATCACCAGCGAACCCATGAAGTTCGGTTCTCTTCCCTTGCTGATCTTTTTCAGCAAGTCCTCTTTCTTTTATCCCAATTGCCATCTGGGCACCGAGAGGTCATCATAGACTGCTACGTTCCACTCCTTAGTGAGTGAGTCTCTTTGAATGGGGACAGAGCGGGATGGCAAAAGTGTGCAAGCTTCTTTTCTGGCTCTTTCCCACAGTGCATCGTGGTCCCTGTGCTGCAGATCCTGCACTGTCACAGTGCGGAGGGAAATTTCTCTGTTCAGGTCCTCAAGCCGTGAATTCTGTACGTATAAGGCTTGTACCTGGATGCCGAGATGGGTGATCGCTGTCATCTCTTTGCCTGGCTCTTCTTGTTCCTTCCGCTTCACCCGATCCTCCAGGAGTTGAGTTGGTTTGTAGTTCTGCAGTTTTTCCCCCTTGCTTTGTTCCTTCCTCTTCTCTTCCTCTGCGTTCTTCTCTTCCCACTCCATTTCCTGATCTTCTTTGGATGCACAGTACTTTTCTGCAAAGAAAGTCGCCAATTCTTCCTCTCTCTCTAACGGTGCGATTTCTGCTTTCTGTTTGTTTTTCTGTTCTTCTATGTGCAGAATTAGCTGTAGTTCATAATTCTCGTTCCTTTCTTTTTCATAGATCTGGATACATTCTCTTAGCTCACTTTCGTGCTGTCCTGACCAAGGGTAGCCCTCATCTATGTCCTGCCCTTGGTCCCCCTCCACTGATTCTCTATCCGCTTGACCTTCAATGTGCTTCCTTTTTTCTCCCACGGCCGGACTTTGCTGGTCTTCTTTCTCCCCTGAGGTTGGGTTCGTGTTTCCTTCATCCATGGATTCATCAGTCCCTTCAGCCTCCTTGCCCTTCCCCTGCACAGCCTTGTCCTGTCCCCTCCGCCTTCTCCGCGTGTAAGTCCTTTGTTTTTGGCATTCCCCCCTTGTTCTTTCCTCCTCCTGGTATCTCCTTACCGCCTCCACCCATTGCCTTTTCGTGTTTTCTTGCACTGATTGCAAATCTGCGTAGAGATCCCTCTCCCAAATCTCATGTTTCAGCGCGTCAACGTTTATCACTGGATCTTTAGTGAAAATTTTGGGCGCTTTTTTTCCCGTTTTAAACATTTGCCATCTGTTGTCGAAAGGGGGGTAGACGTCCGGCCTGGGCCTCGGCTCTCCTTCAATGATCCAGACCCAGTCAGGTGTGTCCAGATTATCATTGAAAACCCAACCTGCATACTGCGCCTCTGGGATGTACCAATACCCCTTTTTGTCGGCCACTTCTTGCAGATTTGCTGTTTTGAGCACTTTGGGTTTTGCACTTTCCTTTGTTTTCGGGCAATTTGCATCTGTACCCAGGTGCCCCCTTTGTCTACACTTGAAACAAAGGGGATTGATTTTGCTGGACACCGTTATTCTGATGACTTTGTTTTCCTGTGAGAAAAATCATTCATCAGGTATGAACGGTAAGGTGTTGTCCCCTGTTTCCAAAACTACCGTCATCTGGTTGTGTTGTGGTGTGAGGAAGTCCGAAGTTGAGACGATCCAGTGTGCTTCCTTGAAATGTACGAATTCCATTCTCACTCTCTCCTTTATGCAGCCATGCATTCCCTCTGGTACATTGTCAAACTGGATCCAAAAGTGCTTTTTAATTAGCTCCTGCTTGTACCTGAATGGCGTTTGCTGAAAATTCGTTGCTTGCTTCCATGGGTGCACTGTGATGGAAGAGCATGTGAAGCATTTGTTTTTCAGGAAAGATGCAACAACCTCCTCCATGCACAGGACCATAATAACATTTCTTGACCTCGGATGGAAGGACACTTTTGGTTCTTGCCCCTGAATCGGTTCCAGACTTTTCAATTTTTCCCAAATCCACTTCAACTTGGCTTGTCTGTCCAATTCCTGGCTTTTTTTGGAGAATGTAAACAGGACGGCGTGCTTTTGGTGCTGCTTGGATGTCAATTCTTTCGGGCATTCGTATATCACTACCTCCTCTTTGTTGTTTCCGCCATGATCGATGCTTTTGGTAGTTTTGACGAGTGGTGTTCAGGTCTGTTCCGCAAGCCAGTTTTGTGTTTCTATTCCCATTCCCTCCATTGCTTGATGGGACTAGGACAGGGATGGAATGGGTTCGAAGTGGGATGAGATCGGGTCTGGCTGGGGTGAAATCAGGGAAGGGTATGGGTCTGAAGGGATGATGATGGGAATGAACTGGGGTTGGAGAGGCAATGGGGGTGGGGTGAGATCTGGTTGTAGTTGGGATTGGATTAGATGGGGGGAGGCCTGGAAGCGGATGGGAACTTAGAAAGGGGATCTGGGAGCGGGAATAATCTCGTGGTGGAATGGGATTGGAGCGGAAGATGGGATCGGGGTAGGAGATGTGGTCGCTCTCGTGAAGGAGCGGGGACGGAATGGGAGATGGAAATGGGATCGTAATCGTGATAGGAGTGTTCCTGGATTGGTGACTGTTTAATCAGAGGGCCTACTTCGCTTCGTCCTATCCTTGTACTTGACTGGCGCTGTTTGTCCTTCGTATCCGGTTTGATGGCGTAAAAGCCGTGTCTGGGAAGAGATTGGCTCACTTATTCTCAGTATTTGACCCTATAAGTGATAAGAGGTTCTCAAAATATCATACCCAATAATTAACATTCCGGGTATTAATTGGATGGTGAAGTGAGATAGCAGATTTACGAAAGGAATTAAAACTAAAGAAATAATAGAATGACCGTGAATCTCGTTGAGCATGTGGTTGGACGAAATAATGAATATTGAATAAAAATGATAATTAGTAATAATAATAATTGCTAATAGATAATAGGATGAGCGTAACAACAATCAGTATTGTGCTAATGGAGGCCTGTGATTGCTATTTCGTTCGTAACTTGGGCTTATTTCGGATCTGGTGTCGGCTTGGATGGTACGCTGCTCCCTTGGGGAAGTCTTATGCCCTCCTCTTGTCTTGTCGCGAGCGCACTTGTTGCTTGCGATCTAGGCGTACGACAGTAGAATGTCTGGTGAGAACTTACCCGTGTCTCTTGTGAGAGGTCCAGTGTTCTTCGGTCTGTCTTTATGAGGCTAATGATTGTAAGCTTGGTTGTTGCGTTCTCCTCTCCTCTGCGAGCGACGGGCTTCTTGTTTGTCGTAGCCTTGAGCAACCCTTGCTCAACCTTGTCTTTTTCCTTTCCCTCCTTCCTCTCTCTGTCTCTCCTCTCCCTTACCTCCTCGTGCCTTTCATGCCCTTACCTCTCCTTTTCTTTTACTCCTCCTCTTGACCCTTTCTTGGGTAAGAACACGGGCTCGCTCGTAATTATGTCGCCGCTTGTCCTTCCTTTCTATTGTCCTTTTCCTTCTCCCCCTACTCCCGTGTAGGGACTTGATCTCGAAAGGTGGAAGTCACCTCTTTTGTTTTTACTTAAACTTAGAGGAGACTCCTACACTCCTCTGTTTTATACCCTCTCCTTTAGGAACCCTCTTCTCCTCGCCCTCCGTCGTTGTTGTCCTTTCCTATTCTTAGATTTCTCACCCTTCGTTTGTTGTTCTCGTCGGCTACGTTGCTCGTCTCTTCTTTCCCGTACCTTCTCCTCTCTCTCCGATCCTTTTTGTCGCTTACTTGATTGCTAGTTGCCATGCCCGAGGGCGTGGCGAGGTGTGGTGCGAACGTGTCACCCTGATTCCCGCCTTGCAGCCTTCGAATTCGAAGCGTGATGATGTGTACGTGTCGCGCGTTTTTCGTGGAGGAAAAATTCACCAAGGCGCGGATGCGAAAATTAGCGCTCAGACTTAGCGCTAACCGAAACGGCGCTCTCGCTCGAGTCTGAACCGTCAGCCAACCTGACAGAATTCAAAGATCATATTTGTTGTTCCTCCTCATGAGGAACGTTTTTCTCTTCTTCGAAGTGCTGCATCGGTTGTCTCCTTCTTTATCAAGACTTCCAGCGCTGCACTTCCGTGCAGGCAGTTGAGCTGGCACTGCTATTATTGGGGTTGCTGGTTCAGATTGGCACGTTGTGACAACTGTGGGGTTACTGCTGCTACGGCAGCCATCACCAGGGGTATGAGGTGGCAAAGAGGAAGAAGAAGACTCCTGCCGACTTCGTTGAACACTTGTTTTTGGTTGTTCGGGGTTGTTGTAAATGCAGTTGTGATTCTTGGAACAAGTACTTTGGATTGATTGGAGGAGGACGGGGGATTACAGAATTGAAAATCGTTTTTCAATTCTCTGTGTATTTCGAGCTTCCGCTGTGCATATTGCGAGGATCAGGGTCCTCGTTAGGCCTGAGGGGCCCTGTTGCAAAGGTGCGTGCCCTAAGTGAAGGCGGGCCTAACATATCGCAGGAGGCCCTCGACTGTCAATTTCATAGTTGGGGTCCAGGCAGTTGCGACGTGCCAGTTGGTTGAGAGAAACCCAGGCTGAGCAACAAAGACATTTCCAGGGCCTACCGGGCCTTTCACAAAGAATGCAGGCCCTGGGCGTGAATTGCAGCCTCATACACTGACAGTTGGGAAGCCCAACCGAACGAGGCCCAGTAGCTGCAGCGCAAAGGCAGCATCCTGGGGCCTTCCGGATGCTTCTAGGCCCAGGTCAGTACAACCAGGCTGCACGAGCAGGCCAGCTCTTTCCATAAAGGAAAGATCTCTCCCCAGGCAGCCTCATTCAGGCACTCGCATGCTAGTGGCAGCGCTGCTGGAGCAAATGCTCGTGGGCTGCTGCTGGCGCTGAGAAGCAAGGTGCAGCACGTGCGGTCGTGTAGGGAAGAAGGGCGCTGCTGAGGGCAGCGCCATAGCCCAGCCACCATAGCTGGTGGGCTTGGACTACAGTGAGGCGCATGAGTGGTCTTCGGGTGTAAGGGAGGAAGACGTGGGTGTAANCAGCGCCATAGCCCAGCCACCATAGCTGGTGGGCTTGGACTACAGTGAGGCGCATGAGTGGTCTTCGGGTGTAAGGGAGGAAGACGTGGGTGTAACGTCAGGGAAGGGCGAAGGATGATGATGATGATGACGTGAGGGCACTTACCTTGTATTGGTGATGGTCTGCATTTGGGCGACATCTTCAAGTACTTCGGGTTGCCGCTGATGTCAACAGTTGCATTGTCTATTAGTAGGCCGATCGTAGCTGTGTAGGGGTGGGCTGGGCGCTGAGCGCCAAGTAGGAGTGTGAAGGGACTGGACTCTTGTGTTGCTGGCGGAGAGAGAAATCTCTCCTTGACATTGGTTTTCAGTACTACGAACCTCCATTGGTGTATTATTGGTGCAATGCTGCTCTCTGGACACAGTGTGACTATCTGGCTTGATGGTGTAATCTGGATTTGTCATCTCGCTGTTGCTTATTTTCCTTGCAATTTGGTCTCAGAGCTGGTTCATATTGCGCTTCATTGGTTCTTCGCAATAGCTGTTCGGTGCTTCGCATGAGGTGTGGGGCAGTGATAAGGCTTGGGCGTTGAACGTAGGGCGGCCCAGGGTCGTGTGGGCGCGCCATGAAGCTATGTGGTGACATACGGGGTGTATGCTGGATGATGAGAGCTCGCTGATGTGACATATTAAGCCGAGGTGGAACTGCATTCTGCTGTTGGCTGTGCCAAGGCAAAGACCGGTCATCATAAATGCACATCAGGTTGTTGGTGAGAAATATGTGGTTGGGGGCAGTATTATGAGGTACGTTGCTCTCTTCCTCATCTACCCTCTTCATTACTTCTTACCGTGAGGAAGTGAGTCTTGTCTTGAGAGTCCTCTCGATGTGAGGTGTCGTGAGCGCTCAACCTTGAGAGTCGACATTCTTGCTGGGCGGCAAGCTGGTGGGAGACGGGCGAAGCCTCTGAAGGGCCCTGGACGAACCACTCGGGTCACGGTCACCATGCCAACCCGCTGGGACTAGTACACGCATACTTCGCCGCAAGTCCTTGGTTCTGCTGCTTGCGCAATAGAGGTCATGCAGGGCATGCCAGCCCTTTGAACAGACGCTTACCAGACCGTCTTTAAATATTTCTGGCGGGGACTCGGTGTTGACTCTGGTTGTGATCGTCGTCCTGTCTGCGACGTTAAATAATTCCTGCGGCGTTCGGGGGATCTCCTTAAATGCCTCCTGATCAACCAGATCAAACCGGGTGTAAGGCTCGTTGCATGCGAGGGTAGATAATGTGCAGGGGCTGGCAGGTTCGGCGTTGACTTGGGGCATAGGGGTGGGCCGGATTGCACACCTTCAGACACGCTGCTCAACCAGATGCTCAGGACGTTGACACAAAGTGACAACTCAAGAAGGATACAAGAGGAGGGGGGATTCCGGTAACTGTTCACAGTGGCAATCATTAGACAATCTACCATCCAGTATACATCTCCAACGGGAGATATTATTTTTATTTTTGATTATCTAGTTGTTACAGACTTGACTAACAACTGACAGACAGCTGCAGACATATTAGTTATTTGCTGCATTGCAATCTATTCTAGGGCAATCTAAAAATAAATGTGATATTTCCAGTAGGATCTGACATTAGTTGTTACTACATCACCTAACTGTTTCTGTTCAGGTCGACCGAATTTAGCTGTGATTTGTAATCGGTTGTGTGTCAGGCTAAGGTAGGATTCGGTGTGGATTCTAGTTTAGATCACACACATTGTAGCTCATGAGTGATGCAAGCACTAGTGAGGAGGAGTTGTTAGTGGACGACCGTAGGACTACTCGTGGAACTGCTCGTAGTCGACCCTTGACTTTCCTAGAGCTAGGTCCAGGAGACGAGAGGAGACTGCGGAGAGAGGCTAGAGAGAGAGCAGTGGCAAGAAGAGTGAGGGTGGTTTTGTCAGGAGTTAGTCAGTCAGATTGCTAGCTTGCGAGTCAACCAACAGACTCAACTCACGCCGGAGGATTATGAAATCCTCCAAGCAGAAGAACTTCAGGATGAGCTACAGCGGCAATTGGATGGGGCAGCAGAGAGGAGAAGAAAAGCAATCATGAGAAAAGCTAGACTAGGCAGTAGAATGCAGGAGTCAAGCAAATTAGAAGCACTAGATGAGTCAACACTTGACCCTGCGATACAAGCTCTGCGTAACTCGCTCTTGTGTGTGGCGGAGACGCAGGTAGTTTAGCAGGAGGTGTTGGCTGAACTAGTGGCAGGCCAAAAACGAATTTTGGCTGCATTGCAGGCTCCTCATCCATTGATGAGGCACCCTCAGTTTGTTGTAGCTCCCCCTTCGGGTGCGGGTCCATCAGTGACGCTGCCGCCGGTAGGGCCTTCATTCTCACCAATGTTTGGCATGCCCCCTCCAGGTGGTTTTGTAGCAACTAGTGGTCCGCTTCATAGAGTCTCAGCCGTACCATCGACGACAGTGGTTACTACAGTCCCAATGTCAAGTCAGGCCCAAGTTAGTGTGCAGCAACCTGTTTCGGTGGCTATGCAGCCACTGCAGCAAGCCCCTGGGCCCATGCAGCCTATGCAGTGGATGCCCAAAATACCCTTGCTGAGTCCTAAGCCCTTCTCCGGCGGCAGGAAGAAGGACGAGGATTTGGATATCTGGGTAAGGACAGTGCCTACCTATGTAAGGCACAAGCTTACCAGGCCAGAGCAAGAAGTTGTTGTGGCTGCCTCCTTTTTAGAGGGGTCAGCAGCCCGTTGGTTGGATGGCCTAGTGCAGCAGCAGGGCTACGGTCAGAACTTCGATGCCTGGGCCCAGACCCAGACATTGGAAGAGTTTGTACGGTCCGTGTACAACAGGTGGCATGACCCTCAAGGGGCTCAAAAGGCTACCGATGCAATCAACAGTCTCTGTGCCAGAAGGTACAAGAATGTTAGTGAGCTAACGTACACCGTAGAACGTCTGCTCGTGGTACCTGGTGTTCGCTATGACCAGCAGGTACTCCTCACGGATTACCTTAGATGTCTACCCTCAGAGGTAAGAACAAAGCTAGTAGACGAGGCTTATGTCGATCAGCACAACTTCGCTTCATTCAGCAAGAAGGCCTTAGATATAGAGGAAAAATTGGGATCTGCGCATTAGAGTCAGGGAGATGGTAGGAAAAAGAGGCTACCCCAGGACTGGAAAAAGAAAGGTCAACTAATGTTCATCGACCACGATGGTCAGGCGATAGAAATTGACGACTTCCCAGACCTTGGGGAGGAGACAGAGCATGATGGGGCCAGTGAGACTTCGGATGGGGGAGTTGTGGCACCTATAAAAAAAAAGGCTAGGGAGACCAGGAAGAAGAAGGTAGTACGGTCCACGGGTCAGGGCGACCAAGGAACTCCCGCATGGGTAAAACTAGGTTTAGAGTATGAGGTGTGGAGGGACCGAGTCGCTAGGGGCACTTGCATGAACTGTGGCAATTATGGCCACACGTCCCGAACATGCCGAGGCAAAAAGGTCCTTACGAGGGTAGCCTCACCAACGGTGGTGGGACTATCTTCGAACTCTGGCGGTGCTTCTGCGAGCACTTCGCAGGGAAACACCTCGGGCCAGTAGGAGTTTTAGCCGCTCTTACTCGCGCTGAAGTGGTAACGTTGCCTTCCCCACTTCAGGCGTTGGCCAAGGCTAGTGACCCACGTATCGCCCCGCAGACACATTCAGACCCTTCGACGCTCTATTCGAGAGATGTGTCTGAGTCCCTAGAAGAGTTAGAGACTGAGTGGTCAGGGAAGGACCCCAGAGACTCTTGGGCGATGATCAGTAGAGGTCCAAAGGGTGAACACTTCGTGGTAGAGGTTGATGTAGGTGGCCGTAAAATGGGCGCCTTCGTAGACATAGGCTCTACGCGAAACTTCATCAGTCGTGCTTGTGTGGATAGATTGCGCTTAGGAGACCAAGTGCAACGGCTTAGCAGAACTGTAGCTTCTACGCTGGCCAACAAGCACCAAATGTTAGTAAAGGACTATGTCAAGGACGTAGTCTGTACCTTCTCCTATGGAGGAGGGGAAGTGAGCCATAAAATCTCCTTCCTGGTTAGCGACGAACTGCCTTTTGACATGCTCCTAGGTATGTACTATCTCGCGGTCGCGCAAATTCAGTTTGACTGGGATAGAAAGGTGTTGATTCACAAATTGCCCAACGGTAGATCTGTTAGATTGCAGAAGTTTAAAGCTATGCAGTCTAATAGAAAACTACGGGTGCATGTGTGCATCATCTTTTTATAACTATTATAAGCAGAATCGCGAGGAAGGCATGTATCTAGTATTTGTCTCTGAGAAAGGGGAGGCCATAAAAACACCCCAGAGATAGAATCAGTCGTCGCTCAGTATTCAGACCTTTTTGAGGAGCCCATTGGCGGGGTAGAAAGGGAGGTTATCCATGCAATAGAGGTTGTCCCAGGTAGTAAGGTGCCTAGAGGACGAATCTATAGGATGTCTCCTGCGGAGTTAGATGAGCTCCGCCGCCAGCTCAAGGAGCTCACAAAGAAGGGATGGATTCGGCCTAGTACCTCCCCTTACGGCGCTCCAGTCCTATTCGTACCGAAGAAGGGAGGTACCTTGAGGATGTGCATTGACTATAGGGGCCTCAATGCCATCACCGTTTAGAACGTGGAGCCCCCAGCCCGCATTGACGACCTCTTGGATAGAGTGCAGGGATGCCGGTACTTCACCAAGATAGATTTGAAGTCCGGATACCATCAAATTGCCATTAGACCTGAGGATCAGCACAAAACCGCATTTTAGACCAGGTACGGTCTGTACGAGTTTGTGGTGATGCCCTTTGGCCTATGCAATGCACCTGGTACGTTCCAGCACGTGATGAACATGATTTTTCATGATTACTTAGACAAGTTTATCGTCGTGTACCTCGACGATATTCTTATCTTTAGGACTGTAGAGGAGCACGCTGAGCACTTGAAAATAGTGTTAGGTCTCCTAAGCCAGCACCAGTACAAGGTTAACTTGGAGAAATGCGAGTTTGGTCGTACCAAGATCTTGTACTTGGGTCTTGAAATCTCAACAGATGGACTGAGGCCGGATGATGCCAAGGTGGCCAGCATACGTGACTGGCCCAGGCCTCAGACTGTTACTGAGGTCAGATCGTTTTTGGGGATGACGGGCTGCTATCGACCGTTTGTTAAGAATTATAGTACTATAGCATCCCCCTTAACAGATCGAACTCGACTTGACACCCCGTGGGAGTGGACTGAAGAGTGTGAGGCACCCTTTAGGAAACTGAAGTATGCCCTAACACACTATGAGGTTCTCAAACTTCCTGATCCTGATCAGCCCTTTGTCGTAACCACTGGCCACAGACGCCAGCCAATATGGCATAGGCGCGGTTCTTGTGCAGAAGGAGGGGAAAAAGTTGAGACCGATTGAGTACATGAGTAAGAAGATGGCATCTCAAAAGCTAGCAAAGTCCACGTACAAGCGTGAGCTCTATCCCCTATATAGAGCGATGGTTCATTGGAGACATTATCTCCTTGGCAGATTCTTTTATGTGAGATCTGACCATGAGACCTTGCATTGGATTAAGACACAGTCGGTACTCTCCGACGCACTCAAGCGATGGATACAAGTGATAGACATGTATGACTATCAACTCGATCCAATCAAGGGTGAGTACAACAAAGTAGCTGATGCACTATCTCGTCGGGCAGACTATCTAGGCGCACTAGTGACTGAATTTGGCATATCCAGCGACTTAACTCGATCATTGGTGGATGCCTATCAGCAAGATCCAGTTATGTTTGAGATCATCCGTAGATTTCAAACCAAGGACAAAAAGACTTTGGATGAATTTACGATGGCAGATGGCTTGCTGTTACTTGTGAAGGCAGGGAATAAAAGGTTGTGTGTTCCGAACAGTGAGTCTTTACGTAGTTTATTTTTAGGAGAGTGTCACGATGCAACTGGACACTTCGGTTATAAAAAGACTTCAGCTAACCTAGTGCAGAAATTCTGGTGGCCTACTATGATGCAAGATGCAAAGAAGTACGTTGAAACATGCCAGGTTTGTCAAAGGGACGAACCTAGGACTCAGGCTCCGCTTGGGCTCCTCAAGCCCTTGCCGAATCCTGAAGGCCCTGGTCAGAGCGTGTCCATGGATTTCATGGATACACTTATGACCAGCAAATCTGGGAAAAGATACATCTTCGTGATAGTAGACCGTTTCTCTAAGTATGCAAGACTTATCACCATGCCAGAAACTGCGAAAACTGACTTTATCATCAAGTTGTTTCTAGACAACTGGGTACGCGATTTTGGACTCCCTACATCTATAGTAAGTGATAGGGATGTACGGTTTACCAGTGAACTGTGGCAATCCACTGCTGAACAGATGGGCACCAAACTCCAAATGACTTCAGGTAATCACCCTGAGTCAAATGACCAAGCTGAACAGATGAACCGGGTAGTACAGCACCTGCTTCGACATTATATCAAGCCAAGTCAGAATGACTGGGACGAGAAGTTACCTCTCGTCCCCAGTCTGTACAATAACGTTGTGCACAGTACTACCGGTATGACTCCCAACCAGCTACATCTTAGTTGGAGGCCCAGAAGTGCGCTTGACTTTCTGCTACCAGAAAGGCAACACACTGCAGCACCTGGTAGCATAGAGTTTGCTGTAAAGTATGAACAGATGCTGCAACAGGCCGTTGGACATATCAGGCAGTCTCAGGATGCTATGATCGCATCTGAGAATAGACATAGACGACTCTCTAACTTTCAGGTAGGTCAGAGAGCCTGGGTAAAGTCATCTGAACTAGGTCAGGAGATGGGGATCTCGCGGAAGTTGATGCCACAATACTTTGGGCCCTGGGAGATCTTGGACATTGTAGGGGATCAACCGGATAGGCCATCATACGTAATTCACATCCCTCCCCACTTACGTACCCTGTTTTCCATGCTTCCAAGTTGGCACCTTTCGCTGCAACAGAGCAGTTTCCTTCAAGAAGATCAATGTTGCCCCCAACCATGGATGGCAAGGTGGACATCCACCAGATCGTGGAGCATTGAATGATGCCTGTTCGTCGACCATCAGGCAGAGGGCGCCCTCCTAAACCGAGAATGCAGTATCGTGTGAGCTTCAGACATCATCTCGATCCTGAAGAAGATCGATGGTTCACACGAGAAGAACTCATGAGAACAACACCTCAAGTGATTGCAGGCTATGAAGGAGAACTAAAGGAGAAGATGCCTGCAGAATAAGAAACTTCTCAGAGGACTAACGAAGTAAAGGAGGAGGGAATGCGAGTATCAGGGTCCTCCTTAGGCCTAAGGGGCCCTGTTGCAAAGGTGCCCGCCCTAAGTGAAGGCGGGCCTAACATATCGCAGGAAGCCCTCGACTGTGAATTTCATATTTGGGGTCCAGGCAGTTGCGACGCGCCAGTTGGTTGAGAGAAACGCAGGCCGAGCAACAAAGACATTTCCAGGGCCTACCGGGCCTTTCCAAAGAATGCAGGCGCTGGGCTTGAATCACAGCCTCATACACTGACAGTTGGGAGGCCCAACGGAACAAGGCCCAGTAGCTGCAGCGCAAAGGCAGCATCCTGGGGCCTTCCGGAAGCTTCTGGGCCCAGGCCAGTACAACCAGGCTGCACGAGCAGGCTCCATAAAGGAAAGAGCTCTCCCCAGGCTGCCTCATTCAGGCACTCGCATGATAGCGGCAGCGCTGCTGGAGCAAAGGCTCGTGGGCTGTTGCTGGCGCTGAGAGGCGAGGTGCAGCACGTGCGGTCGTGCAGGGAAGAAGGGCGCTGCCGAGGGCAGCGCCATAGCCCAACCACCATAGCTGGTGGGCTTGGACTACAGTGAGGCGCATGAGTGGTCTTCGGGTGTAAGGGAGGAAGACGTGGGTGTAAAGTCTGGGAAGGGCGAAGGATGATGATGATGATGATGATGACGTGAGGGCACATACCTTGTATTGGCGATGGTCGGCATTTGGGCGACATCTTCAAGTACTTCGGGTTGCCGCTGATGTCAACAGTTGCATTGTCTATTAGTAGGCCGATCGTAGCTGTGTAGGAGTAGGCTGGGCGCTGAGCGCCAAGTAGCAGTGTGAAGGGACTGGACTCTTGTGTTGTTGGCGGAGAGAGAAATGTCTCCTTGACATTGGTTTTCAGTACTACGAACCTCCATTGGTGTATTATTGATGCAATGCTACTCTCTGGACACAGTGTGACTATCTGGCTTTCAATGTGATGGTGTAATCTGGATTTGGATTTACCTCCTCCGAGTCTTCTCTGTAATTGCATGTGTGTATGGGAACGTGTGAATTCGTTGTGGATGGAAGTTCAATCGGGTACATAACAGTTGGTGTCATAGCTGCGACCGTGTGCAACCGGCAAGCAATTGAGTGGCAACCTCCTTTCTGAGCGGCGGTTGGAGTAGGGACTTGTTGTCCGCTGTCTTCAACGGATGTCGTTGGTGAGAGGTGGTGGAAGGTAGTGTGTGAGGGGAGAATTACCGCTATCGGGAAAAAAAAAAAAAAATACGGAGTGGTGGAACGTTCACAGGAAGTTTCAGCTGGCGTGAGCAGAGTTGACCGCTGCGTCAACCCTAAGTGGCCGGGTGGACCTGAGTGTCGGGTGACCCTCAAGTCGCAGACCATGCCCGCAGATGACATGGGACTTCAATCTGGGCCGCTGCTGCAGTTACTTTGACGAGCATTTTGATTGGAAAATTCATGGAATCTCCGCTGCAGGTCTGACGTCGACGTCAGACTGGTCTACTTGCATCATGACCGGCCAGATATCTTCAATCACGTTTCGTCCAAGTGAGTTCGTTCCTGTATTTCTTGGCCGTCATCAGAGCCTGTCAGTGTTTGTCAGAGTCTGTCAGTCGTCAGTCCGTGTGCAGTCTACGTCAGATAGGTTGTCAGTTGTCAGATCCCCTATTCAAATCTATAAATGGAAATGTAATTAACCGTTTCTGATCTGCTGTGATTGCGCAGTCAGTCCTGTGTGTGCCAACCGAAAACGGTGGCTGATTGTCGGTCCGTTGCAGTCCGTCTCTCAATTCCGTCAGTCGCCAACTACAATTGTCAGTCAGAAAATGGTCCATTAAGTGACACTCTGTCAATGGCAGATTGTTAGTACAAATGGCATATTCCGTTTTGATTAGAATAAGAACCATCTTTTTGAAGATGGTTCTTATTCTAATCACAATGGAAAAGGAAGGTTTAGGGTTTTGGGTTTTGGGACCACTTTGTAAATAGATTTAAGGAGAGGCAAGACGGTTTTGAGGCATACGGGCAGGTTTTCAAGGAGAGGTTACAGGGGTCAGCTTGAGTAGTTGCTCAACTCTTTCTAGTTTTTCGCGATATATCTGGCAGGTTAGCTATAACAAACCTGAGAGGAAAGAGCAAAGCAGGGCAAGCTGACAATCAATCCTCCACTACGTTGGAGTAATCAATGTTGTTCAGGGGTCCTTCGACCAGACGGAAGGAAACGTGAGTGCGTTATTGTTGTAATGCTTATTCAGACTTGTCGGTGGAATAGGAACCGGACCGACGCTCCCAGAATGGAAAAGTAGCCAGGATCGTAAGATCATGTTTTAAAAAAAAAAAAAAAAAAAAAAAAARAACCATCTGCAGACTGCACTAGCAGTAATTGAAATCCGCGCCCTTTTTTTTTTTTTTCCTCATTGCATTGGAAAGTATTTAYCCTGCTTGCTGTAAAATGCTAATTGTTTGGGGACGGCTCTGCAATGAGCCTGATCACAAACATCATTGCCTTGTTGATCAGGTTGCATGCTCAGACGTGGCCATTCTGTTCAAGGTTTCGGTCGTTGGTCTGAGCCTGTAATCTTCCAGGCTGTTTTCAGATATTTACCGCTACCTGCCGTAAATCCCAAACCTTTAGTAATGTCTTACTAATAACACAGTTAGATTTTTTTTATTTGTGTTCTGTGTGTGAACAGTAATCAGAATTACTTTTTTTTAATTTTATTTATTTTTTGACAAATAAAATCTGAAAAGACCATTATGGCCACTGAGGATAAGGCTAAGGGACCTGCTAAAATCGAGCAGACATCTGCGAAGCCTGAGCCAGGCAGGGAAGAGCAAAAACTCTAACTGAGGAAGAGCTCGTGGACACAGCCCTGAAAGCAGCAGAGAAAGCTATTGCAGATGCAGCTCGGGACGTAGAGAGATTAAAGAGGGAGAAGGCAGAGGCAAACAGGAGAGGAGAAGCAGCAGCCAGAAGATCCGAGTTGTTGGACACTATTGCCAAGGTCCCTGCTGGCGCCCGCGTGGCTGATGTCACGCGGAATTTTGCAGAATTGCTTCTGCTGGAATCCGCTCATAACCGGGATGTTTTCACATCCTGGGATGAACAAATCTCAGCAGTTGAGTCGCAACTGTCATCTATTGACAAAAAGTTGGAAAAGTTATCAGCAGCGGCGGCGTTCTTCAGGCATTTCCCTCCTACTCATGTACCCTCTCCTCACCCTACTATCCCTCCTCCTCTTAGCCCTCCTCCGACACCCACACCACAATCATCCCGTCCTGGCTCTCTGAAGACTTCACCACCTCCTCCAAAAGAGAAGGTGGCGCAGGTCTCTGGGGCTGTGCGCACAGGGAAACCGAGTTCCAACACTGTGCAGCAGGAACTGCGATTTCCCAAGATGGCCCAGCCTGAGAAGTTCACTGGGGAAGACCCCAAAGTGGACATCTAGGACTGGATAGCCCAGATGAGGTCTTACCTCAGGGGCTATACCTGCCCAAAGGTGGACAAGGCATGTGCCATAGTGGCCCTCCTGTCAGGGGCCGCACTAAAGCGGGCTACTTCTGATGCCAACAAGGCTCAGAAGCAACTAGATGATTGGATTCCTGCAATTGGTCTGGATGCCATCTTTCAGGGTTTGGAAACCAGGTTTGCAGATAAGGAAAAGGCCCGCAAAGCAAACAATGAGCTTGTGAGACTAGGCCAAAGTAAGTGGCGTGGATCACTCCCCGAGCTCTATGCAGAGTGGGAGAAACTAACCTACACACCCTGTTTGAAAATGTCTGAGTAGGATAAGTTGACATGGTTTGTTAGGGCTGCTCCAGAGACATATGCCAATGAAATGTTCACTACAAGCCACAAGGACTGGAGGTCTTTTGGCAGGGCAACGCTGGACATGGAGGCCACAGTCCATCGCCAGACTTCTTCCCAAAGGGGAAGCACCTCCTCTTCCCAGAACAGGAGAAAGGGAAAGGGAGGATGTATGCTGCAGGATCTGGTGATGACACTGCAGGCTCTGACCAGGGAGGATCTGTTCCCTCAGCTGGTCTAGATGCAGGAGCCACACCAGATCAGGTTGCCCTGTTGTTGGGTCAGACTCTGATGAGCCTGATGCAAGGCAAAAGTCACTTTCAGCCCCAAAGGCCCTCCAATCCTAAGGGTTCAAGCAAACGCCCAGGTGGCCCGCAGATACCCAATCTTCCAAAGGGTGCCACCTGTCCCTTTGATCAAGCCACTATCCCCTGGATAAGTCTCAAGATTGCTGAGGGGACATGGCAGAAAAGAAAGGATCAAGGAGTTTGCCTCAAATGTGCTAAGAAGCACTTTGTGAAGAACTGTGGGGCACTAACTATTAAAAAAACTGAACAAGCCAGCAGAGGTAGCAGCCACCCTGGTTGAACTGCATTCACCCTCTGTAAAAAGTGAATTAGTCCATGAGTCTGTGTATGGAGGCTGCAACTGACTCTCTGTATTCATACATTGAGCCCTTTCTGGATGAGCCCTTGTCTGAGGAAGCAACTGATCAGCTCTGCTCCCTTCATCTCCAACTGAAGGAGAAGAGAAAAGTGAAGCCAGATTTGATATTTCTCAAACCTCTGATTAACAGAACCCGAATCAAGGCACTATTAGATTGTGGTGCTACACGAAATTTCATCTCCCCTACAAGAGTACAGAAACTCCGATTGGGACGCAAGGTCTCAGACCTTGAGCAGCCCTTATGCATACACGAGGGGAATGCCCAGTTTATCACAGTCCAACAGGTTATCAAAGGTGTGCCAGTCACCGTTGATGCCAAAGGAGATGTCAGACATAGCCTGAACTTCTATATGTTTCCACACTTGCCTTTTGATCTGGTTCTGAGCCTGAAATGGTTAAGGGCAACTAATCCATGCATTGACTGGGTTGTGCCCATTATTCAGTTAAAGACTGAACAGGGTGAGCTTAGACCTTGTGTCTTAGCAGCAGACTATCACCCTAAGAGAAGTTGTTATTGCCTGAAGGCATCAGAATTCTACAACTTGTCTAAACAAGCTGACCACCAGAATCTCTTTGTGTCCTATGTGGCCCAAACTGATTCATCCACCCCTCAGTGTGATCCCATCATCGGCCCAAACTGATTCATCCACCCCTCAGTGTGATCCCATCATCGGCCCAAACTGATTCATCCACCCCTCAGTGTGATCCCATCATCGGCCCAAACTGATTCATCCACCCCTCAGTGTGATCCCATCATCGGCCCAAACTGATTCATCCACCCCTCAGTGTGATCCCATCATCAAGAGAGTGGTTGATGATTATGCAGACTTAGCTCACGAGCCTATTGGATTTGTCCATAGGCAGACCAACATCACATAGAGATCCTACCTGACTCAACCCCTCCCAAGGGCAGAGTCTATGGAATATCTCCTGCTGAATTGGATGAGTTAAAAAAACAATTGGAGACACTAATTGAGAAGGGTTGGAGCCCAAAACATCTGAGTATGGGGCACCAGTTCTCTTTGTTCCAAAAGGAAATGGTGAACTCAGGATGTGTATTGAGTATAGGGGCCTGAACAAGATCACTAGAAGAGCTCAGAACCACTGCCTAGGATCGATGACCTGTTGGATATAGTGCAAGGCTGCAAATTCTTCAACAAAATCGATATGAAATCCAGGTATCATCAAATCGAAATGGTTGAGGAGGATGGTGCTAAGACAACCTTTAAAACCCGGTATGGCACCTATGAGTTCCTGGTCATGCCTTTTGGGTTGTGCAATGCACTAGAAACCTTCCAAACAAAAATGAACAGAATTTTCAAACCATTTCTTTATCGTTTTGTGGTGGTGTATCTGGATGATATTTTGGTGTTCAGCGAGAATGTTGTTGACCATGCTGATCATCTCAAAGAAGTTCTGCAGATTCTGAGGGAAAACAAATACAAAATGAATACAGAAAAATCATATTTTGGTGCCTCTTTTGTTTTGTATTTGGGACATGTGATTTCTGCAGATTGTCTTTCCCCAAAAGCCTCCAAAGTGGTTGCTGTCAGGGATTGGCCACAACCACAGACTCTTAGGGACCTTAGGTCTTTCATGGGTCTGGCATCTTACTATAGAAAGTTTATCAGAAACTTTTCTACTGTGGCCACTCCCCTGACTAACCTGTTGGCAAAAGATGTTCCTTTCAGATGGACACCCACATGCCAATTGGCTTTCTCCAGATTGAAGAAACCCTTGACCCAAGCACATGTGCTGAGGTTTCCTGACCCTACCTTGCAATTTGTGTTGACCACAAATCCAAGTCAGTATGGTGTAGGGGCTGTCCTTCAGCAAGATGATGGGTCTAGCCTCAAGCCTGTGGAGTTCATGAGTAAGAAAATCAAGGCACAAAAAGTCCAAGCATCTACTTATGAGAAAGAATTGTTTGCCCTTGTGTGTGCCCTCAAACAATGAAAACACTTCTTACCTGGAAAACACTTCAAGATCTTCTCTGACCATTCGACCTTGCAGTGGATGAAAACCCAGGGGGAGTTGAACGACAAGTTGGCAAGGTATATTCAGTTCATTGATTCCTTTGACTTTGAACTGAAACACAAAAAGGGATGCTATAACAAAGTAGCTGATGCTCTTTCTCGCAGGCCTGATACCTTTGCTGCTATTGCTCATACTTACTCATTTGGAAGCTCCACACGTTAGGCTAATGCGTTGCCTCAGGACCCTGTCTTTGGCCCTATTATCAGGAATTTGCTGGTGGATCCCAATTCTGAGTCTGGATATGCCTTGGCTTCAAATCTCCTATACACCATCAGTGAAGGGGAAGAACGCTTGTGCATTTCTAATGGTCGCATGATCATAACTCATCTAATTTCAGAGAGTCGTGATGCTCGAGGTCACTTTGCGTTCCAAAAAACTTATGCTGCCCTGACCCAACACTTTTTTTGGTCAAGGATGAGGGAGGATATTCTCAAGTACTTAGAGACTTGCGAGTTATGCCAAAGGAACAAGGTCCACAGACGACCTCCTATGGGGCTACTCAAACCATTGCCTATTCCAGATGGTCCATGTGAGTCAGTGTCCATTGACTTTATTGATTTGGGCAAGACCACTCCTCGTGGCATGAGACAGGTAATGGTATGTGTTGATCGTTTCTCTAAGTTTGCTGAGTTTATTTCCTTACCTGCTGAGGTCGGAGTTCCTCTGGTGAGAGAGTTGTTTGCTGAGAGGTGGGTTCATGTCCATGGGTGCCCAACCTCTATTGTTAGTGACAGAGACCCCAGGTTTTGCAGCGATGAATGGTAAAGACTACCTCCATTCCAAGCTAGACATGACTTACTGGCAGACATCCTGAAGCCAATGGACAGACTGAAGTGATGAACCAAGTCTTGTTTCAGCTGCTGCGTCCTGTGATCACATCTGATCAACAGGACTGGGATAAGCATCCGTCAAGGGCTCAACTTATGTATAATACTTCCATTCACAGCACTACAGGCTTTACACCCTATAGGCTCCACTTTGCCAAGGACCTAAGACAACCTCTTCACGATCTCATTGACAAGGCTAAGCCTAAACTAACTCCTGGGACTGCAGAGTTCACGAAGAGTTATGCCAAAGACCTAGAGAAAGCCAGAACAAACATGTTCAAGGCTCAAAAAAGGATGATAGAGCAGGGTAGTAAGCATCGTTCCGGCTCTCCTATTCGGCCTGGTCACTGGGTCTGGGTGAAAATATCAGAGTTAACTGATGAACAGGACATATCACGAAAGTTGCTGCCTGTGTACTATGGCCCATGGCAGGTACTTGATAATGTGGGAGCATACCCTTTTGGGCCTTCTTACGTACTTGTTGTACCCCCAACATATCAGGACCTATCCCGTCTTCCATGCCTCAAAACTATTTCCTTTCACTCCTGCTGACGCGTTTCCTGATCGGCCACCGCTGTTTGGACCTTCGATCCCTGGAAAGGGATATGAAGTCAAGAGCATTGAGGATCAATGGGGCACTGGCCCCGATTGTGAATATCTTGTCAAGTTCCTCTTCCAACCTCATACTGAGGACCGTTGGTTTACAAAAAAAGAACTTCTCAAGTTTGCCAATTCAGTTGTGCGGTTCTACAAGGCTGAACAAAGTGGGAAATTGCTTAGACGGTCTCCCCGTGGACACTCCTAGCTCAGGGTCCTTGCTCCCGGGGAGGGTGGGAATGCAATGAATTGCAGTGCTACAAACGGGCTATATACTAATTTTGTCCCTGTCGTCGTTGTCGGGGTCCTCGCTCTCCGGGTCCGGTGGCTTGCTTTGAAGGGAGAGAAACGTCGTCGATATCCCGTTATGGGACTACTACGCACCGAGCTCGTTTTTTTCAGATCGAGTTGAAAAGGCTGCGGGTCCCGATCGGGGTGGACGCCTGCTCTAGGTGCCCGATGGGTTATGATCGGCTTACACTTTCCTTTTCTTTTTCTTTCCGCTTATTATTATTATTATTATTGATTAAGATGCTATTTTATGGAAGGTCAATTTTAACCGTTAATCCCTTTAGTACGACTGAGCACCTTGTTTAGAACGCAGGTAGCATGGCCAATGAAGACAGGCTGTCGTGCTACTCATTACGGGCCGATAAGTGCACATTAGGAGCTTCAGCGTTAGCACGGATAGTCTGAGGCAGAAGGGTGGAGCATTGAGGTGTTTAGGGGGAAGAGCTATTTGTGTGTGCGATTATCGGGTACCAGGCCCTAACTATTCGGAAAGGCGCGTGGCTATGGCTCACCGAGACGGACTACACGGATATAGACTGAAGTACCTCCAATTCATCTGGAGGTGGGAGCGGGTGACAAAAGATGGGCCTACAGTCACGGCTATCCTAGATTATAGTCGCTGTAATTTGGAAGCAAGGTTAAAGGTGAACGTGGAAGGGGCTAAGGAGGTGGAAATGAGGGCGGATCTTGGGCTGCAGGCCGCTATCATGGAGGCCAATAACCGGGCCAAGAGAAGGTGCAGGAGGGACGGGGTCACAAAGGAAGTGAAGGTGACCATTTTGTACCTAGAAGTGAAGACCTCAACTGGTACCACGAAACGGGAACAGCTGCACCTAGATCGTTACACAGAGGCTGAGAGTGAGGCTAGCGACCTGGGCGTTGAGACCCAGTCCTTGCACGGACTGGACCAGTGGCGGCGGGACCACCCGATTGCAGAGGCCATGGAAGATGGGCCAGAGGCCAACTCACGAACACGACAGGGCAGAGGAGACTATGCAGTTACAGTCAAGAGACCCATGCGGGATTGAGACGAGAGAGAGACTTTTCGAGGTAGCAATGTTTTGTTTTTGTATCATCATCACCACTAGCTGTGAGAGTGAGAGAGAGAGAGAGGGACAGTGAAGGAGGATGTGTATTAGAGCTAGACGAGAGAGAGAGAGAGACGGGGTTCCAAGAGAAGACAGGTGACATCTACCTGGGGCTTGCGCCATGCGCTGGCGATCATCTCACATCTTGCCATGGCTATAATCGGAGCAAACTCAATCGTGCATGGGTTGTGTACTAGCATACGAAAGACGTTCATGGCAAAGTTTTGGGTGGAATGGAGAGACTCGCACGTCCTCAATGGCTAACACCGTCTTCTTGTAGATGGAGATCAGCAGTGCGTTGCTCTTACAATGGAGAGGTGAGTGCGGGAGCGTGCGAGAACTGGCCAAAACAGAGGTATATGTTCGAAGTCAGACTTGAGAGTGTGCTGCGCGGAAAACCTGTAGGCCATGGCAACTGCAAGGCCACCGTAACTCCGTCAGTTTGGGGGAGAAGGACGCGAACGGCAGCGTGTAGACACTATGGCAAAACACTAGAGAAAGCGAGAAAGAGAGACGAAAGCCAGGCTATTGCGGTGTGCGCAAAAGAACTGTGCTCAGACGCTCGTGCTCCCTACTTTGTTGAAGTCAACTGTTCTTGCGAGTCCATTAGCGAGAGACATGTGCCCTTTCCGCTGCTGATGTCATCTGCTCCTGTCCATGGTACCAACTGCTCACAATCGTGACCCGTACATCCTCAAGTAGCGGGGTGTATAGGAAGAGATTTTCAGGCATTGCTTGACATGAGGCTCCCCCTGATTGTTGACGTCATCTGCTTCGCTTCTGGGTAATGCGAGCAGAGAGGCATGACCTGCAGGGTAGATACAGGTTGAGAGAGGGTAGTGCAGAAGAGCGAGGGACAATTAATTTGCTCACGCTACAGGAGTCAGTTATTGAGATGCTCTTGTGCTTGATTCTTGTGGAGGAGATGTTCCATCTTCTGTTGACGACAAATATTGGTTACTGTACGCAGGTTCGTGAATTGTTGTTGCCATCAACATATACAGCACGTTGTGCCTACCATGCTTACCACTCATGATAACCTTGATCTAGATGGTATCAGACTGCGCTGGAGAGTTTAGTCGGGGAAGTCTTGTGAGTGAACGCATCATCGACATGGCTCATGCCATTCGACTGATCTTGGAATATCGATTATGAGCGAGGTTACCTTGGTCGGCACGTGGAAACCTCTTGTACGACCCTTGTTGTACTGATCCAACTATGCCAGGGTACGTGTAACTAGTACGGGCAAACAAGCGTCTGACCCTGAGTTGACTAATAAGTGACTGTTCGTTAGGAAACAAGGTATGGATCATTGACGTTGTGCTATTTGTGCAATGGGGAGAGAGTTTGCGAGATTCTTGACAAGGACTGTAGTTGAAGATCGGTGAGCTTTCTCTGACGAACACCCCTTTTCAGTCAAGCCTACGTTCTTTCGATAGTCTTACCTCTCAAACTTTTCACAAAGCGCAGCTCAATAGAAGCTATTCTGAATTAGGAGTCCCCTTGGAAAGGGCAATTAGGGACGAGACGGCATTGAGCGTCAGACGAGATCAAGTCTTACAAAAGCTTATTCAAGTGACATTCTATGGAAATACCCCTTGTACCTTGTACTCTTGCTTTTGATTGAGCAAACGGAAAAGCTAGTTATCTCCGACTGCATTTGGCTAATGATGGCAAATGAGCGTTTGAGTAAATGAGGGCATTTTGAAATAGATTATGAACGGATCCATACATGACTGGAAATAACTTGCATTCCCTGAGGGTTGTAGTTGGCCGCGTGGATTCGGGTTATATGTCGTCCTCTGTGCTCGTATATGTTATCACGACCGCAATCTGATAATCATAAGGTCAAGATCCGTTGAGTGTTGTCGATTTGAAACTTGGCTATACAGCAACCAGTGTACCACGAAGTGCTACGAGCGCGGATCTTAAAAAAATGCCTTTTTCTTTATCATGGTCAATGAGTCGAAAGCGATCCATTCTAGGGAGGATTGCTCATTTACTAGCTAAGTATTTGCTTGACGATGACTGATTATCTGTTACTAGCTAAGCGATATGAAGTAATTCTCATGAAAATTACCTTATTTCCCCACCTTCATCCCTGAGTGAAGAATGAGTTTAATCGCACTCTATGCTGCTGAGACTATGAGTAGGGACATTTAGTGTCACCAGATGAGCAACGGTCCGCACTTTATACAAATGGAACCTGTTTATGGCAGCGGCTTGTGATATGTACAGAGGAGAGAAGGGTGGAATATCGCCTTGCGCAGTGCAAATGTGAGGCGCTACTGCATCACCGTCCTTACTATGTTCAGACAGGAATTATTCTCAACTAACGATATTTGCTCAGCATGCATACCGTTAAGATCATGAGTATGACCTGGATTGAATACTCACTATGTGCTATGTGAACGAGGCCATGTATAGCTGAGTCTTACTTCGTCTTCTGGTCAAGAACAACTCTTTGTCGTGAACTGCACCTTGAATGAGCAAAGTATAATCCATGGCAGCACTGGTGCTTTGTAATGAGTAATGTGACGCCTAGTCCAAACCTGTTTGTAATGTGGTGTGTAATGCAACCTGATGAGATGCTATGTTATACATGGGTCATCACAACGTTTAGGTGAGATCACCTGGTACGCAAAACCTGCTTTGTGTCAAATGAGGTTTCTCCTATGAGTAACTTGAGGCTGCACTTAAACTAGTATGGTTCTCAGACGGTGATAGATAAGGGTTACTTGAGGATGTTACTAACTCAGCTTGACAACGTCAATAAATCTCGCGTATAACGCAACATTTAACTCTCAGATTAGAGCACTTCAAGGCATTGTTAAGAAAAATGATCATTTACGAGCTCCTCCAGTTCCCTTGATATTCCCGTTGTGGGAATAAGAGTAGTACCATGTAGTACCGTGTGCCCCTTATGAACGACCTGTGCGCAACGATGCTTATGCGAGTCTTCCGATTAAGAAAAACCTTGAGCGACATGATGTTGGAGATAGTCATGCCCAACTTCGTACAAGAAAGAGACAATGCCTGTAGCTTTCGTATTGAACCTGAGCTCTGGCTAAGTGTTTCAAATGGTGTTTGTGCAAATCGGCCCCACCTACTGATTAACTAGAACCATGCTTAGGTAAAGCGAGGGAGAAGAACCATGTACAACAAAGACACCTTAGTGATGCCCTGTACCCTCCACCAAGACAAGGTTGAAGGATGGCAGAAAGAAGTCGTTGAGGAACTTGACGTCATCCTGTTCTATGTCAACCAAATGAGAGAAAGGGTTATTGAACTGGTAAAAGGCCATGAGTTTATTGAGTATGTCTTCTACTTTTATCGGTCAGACGAGGAACAGCATGGCACATATTTGTCTTTGGAGACTGTTGGTCGCTAAAAAGACTGTCACTAAACAACATTGAATTACTACGACTCACGGTGTCGGTGCGAATAGCCTTACAAGGGTATCTGCTCTGGTTTTTTGCAAGTGACAAAAAAACAGTTAGATTTGAAGTTCGAGTACACCGCGCGAGTCGCGGTTGTGTCCGATTGTTTGCGCTGATTAAATGGTTGACTAGAATAGAGGGTGTGTGGGCGCGCAGACTTAAGGCGCACGTGATCTCCTTTCTTGTTGATGATTGTGGAGCTGGCGTAGTTGCCGGCCAAGTTTTTATTCTTTTGATTAAACCAGGATTAAAAAGATTTTTGTCTCTTGATTGGTGCGCTTGCCTGTGACTTGTGCATACGTACAGAGGACGACATTGACAACAATGTGGTTTTAAAAACGTATCGGCAGATCTATGCGCCGTGCTGTATCCGCTTGTTTAGGTGTCCGTCAAAGACTAGACCCAGCTTTGGGCCTAGCACTATTGGTTACGGTGTCAGACTTTCATCAGAGGGATTCAGGGGTCGAGGTTGGTGAGCGACGGTGAGGGAGTGTAGGAGTGGTGCGAAGCAACCACGGGGTTGAGGGTCCGACGAGGCTATCTCCTATGGTTTTGCTGCCCCGAGGCCGAAGCTCTTTCCTTACCTTATGGTTTTACTGTCCTCTGAAAATATTATTTTACCTTTATTTTTAATTTCATTTTTGGTCGACCTCCTCGAGCAGGGTGCAGTATCGGGATCGATGGTGGTTAGTGTACATATGGGCCGGTGAGTGAGTCCACCCACGAGGTGGAAGAGACCTCGGTGGCAGGAGCCCTTTGCGAGCGCAGAGATCGCAGGCCGCGAGTCCACTGTAGGAAGTTTGACTATGAGCATGCTAGTTGGACCCGGAGGAGGGTGGGTCTTATCCTGGGGCAGTAGCGAGGGGCGGCCTGGGACATGGTGAGGAGGCCGCAGCAATGCTGCAAGAGGGCTGCGGAGTGCAAGGAAAACCTCCCCACACTTGGTCATCAGAGTTCTCATTTGAATACTTGCTGCTATCACCAATAACGACACTAGGCCCCATTTCACAAAGCCTATGTTGCCGGTTGCGCCGCGAGCCTCGCGCCCTCTACCCCTTCGTGATGCCTAGAATCATACCGTTGTCATGCAGGGGCCGTGCGCGAAGCAACCAGCCACTAATGGGCCTGCTGGACTCGGGTAAGTGACTTGTTATTCCTGCAGTCGTCGAGGTATTCAAGCTAACAATCAATCGGGCTCCTACCAGAACCAGGCGGAGAAGGAAGGAGATAGACTACGAAAGGACGGGGTGGTAAGCAGCAAGGGAGCAGGAGGAGAGAAAGAACCTGGACGCGCTTCGCGCCAGGGTACATTTGATGTTGAAAATGGCGAAGAGGTTGCGGAACTCGGTTGGAAGTAGATAACTCGGTCGTTCCTTAGTCAAATCGATCGAACGAAAGGGTAGAACTGGGATTTTCGACCTGGGCAAAGTGGTTGGTGAGGTCAGAGTTTTAGTTAGTGAAGTCTATTTAGAGTTAGTAAGGAAAAAAGCCGCGCGGAGATGAGCGAACAAGTGGGTATGGAGGAGAGGAAAAAAGAGTAGTTCGCACAATTCTCAACGAAATCGGGCGAACCAACACTCGATTCTGGGGTTCTGGAACCTTGCTAAACGATTGATGGAGTCTGAATTGGGGGTAAGTGCTTAGTGTAGGTGGCATGGCGTTTAGAGGCTGCGCGGTGCATAAGCGGGGATGAGCGGGAAAGATACGCACCTAGGCTTTCTTCTCTGAAATGATCGATTCTGGTTTGACGGGGCGATCGTTGTTGTTGCTGCCTTGATTGCTGCCCATGGCATACTGCGTTGTCGCTTCCAGCCTTGGTGGATCTAGCGTTGGTTTGAAAGGAGCAACCCTCGAGGGACGATACATTGCGGTTGAGTGCAGCAAGACAGAGGCAGCGTTCGGCGAAATCGGTGTGAGAAACTTGTTTCGAAAGGAAAGGTGCAGACGACCGTGTTTGCCTACATGTGGGACCGTAGCCATCGCCCTTGTGAGCGAACTCAGTGTGTGCTCGGGTCGGTTTGCGATCTCGAAAACAGGTACATGAGAAGGGGTTTGCGATCCCAAAAAGAGGTACATGAGAAGGGGAATACTTACTTGCTATATGTATTCCCGGATCCGAGTCGAGAAGTCATTCTTCTCGAGTACGGGAACAGCGGCGGGAAAGTTGATGTCGAGCGTATCTGTTGATATACTGGCGGAAAATTTCATTCCGAGTCTGCCCGTTTTACCGGTAGAAGGGGCGTAGTTCAATCTCTTTCGTTTCATGGCGACTCGTCGCGCCTGCATCTACACTTAGGGAGTACTCGAGACTGTGTTTGCAGATCCTACAAGGGGGGGGACGTGTACCAGGTTGTAGCGTGAGTCAGGTGCTTCGAGAGAGAGGGACGGGCAAGAGCAGTCGCAGCCAGGTGAGGAGCAACAAGAAAACTGGTAGGTGGAACACGCAAGAGAGGGAACGCCTGCTTGGACGAGGTCGTGTGCACAGCCCTATACCATGATCTCTTGCGCCAAACTATACTTTAATGAAGCTTTGTCTTCAGAATCTGAGCGTGTGGGTGAACGGTCGCGGTCAGGCATATGCCCTCGAAGTCCAGTCCGTGCTTCTGGGACTCACCTTGTGGACTTCGAGTAACAGTCTGACTGTGCAAGTGTTGTTTGTGACTGCTAATCGGAGTGAAAGCAGGTAACTGTGTCGTCACCTGCAACTAATTGAGTTGAATGTTGCTGCTGATGAACTTCGTAGTTGTTTGTTGTTGACCAACACGGCCGTTGTATACTCGCTATGCTTCCGTTGTGTCTCAACTATATGAACTGAGCTTTGTTGCGCTGTGCACTACAGCCTTTGATGTGGTTATCATGTGGAGTTTTGCCAAGTGTGGCACTATGATACTTGTGGTTGGTAATGTGTGTTGGTGTGTGGCACTATGATACTTGTGGTTGGTAATGTGTGTTGGTGTGTGGCACTATGATACTTGTGGTTGGTAATGCGTATTGGTACAATGCACTGTTGCTGCACACGTGTGGCACGCACGCAGTATTCAAGCTAAGACTGGCTACGGCCTCCTCACGCTTCGCGTAACGCATAAGGGAAATGATTGGGCTGTGAATAGGTAGTCGTCATTTCGGACCGGAGGACCGCCAGAGGGTCAACAGTTAGCGGTTTGGCGTTGGATTGACCAAGTTGTTGTGCTTTTTGGCCATCATTGCGGGGCCCTCGGGCGATTAATGGCATCAAGGCCCTCTCCTGTATCTCGAGAGACTAAAACCCCTCCTTCTGCCCTTCTTATTCTAAGTCTAGTCCTGTTATGAGAGGAAGGCGGCAGGCGGGATTGCAACCCGTAGGACCGCAGCAAGACTTTGTGGGGAGTCAGCCCACCGATTGCGGGAGCTCTGCCGGAACTCAGGAGGAGTTCAGGAGGCAGGGAACTGAGAGGTAATCATTTGCTTTTCTTTTATAAACCCATTTATAACCCATATTTGTACTTCTTGCTATGTTTGACTGAGTGTATTGTATGCATCACTACTTTGACTTTCAGTTTGACTTTCAGGACATGATTCAGACTTAAGTAAAGGAATGCATGTATCATGTCGATTTCAATTTTATTGTCTGACTGCGCTTTTTTCCGATTTATTTGATTCGAAAAATGATAAAGCAGATTGTGGGATTGCATCTGGGGGAAGGATGGGAGGAAGGCAGTATTGCTTGTGTTTGACTGGGTCAATCAAAGGTTGGGCAAGTCTCCATAAGTTTGGAGAGTCTCAGTGCTATGTTTATTTTTGAGTTGCTTGGAGAACCAGACATGTTCCATAAGTTTGGGTGGTCTTGGTCCAATGCCATGCACATGCTGGAACCTAAGGGTTATAACTTGGCTATATTTTACTACTACGTTATCTATGAACAGGCTAGTCAAACATTGTCCCATAAGTTTGGGTGGTTTGACTATAGCTTGTCACAAACTGAAGAGAGTATCAACTAAGAGTAAACTTGCGGTAAGAAGGGGCAGGCTGAACCTCGCGCTAAGATGATCGGTTCAGTCATATGCTACCTTAAAAGATTAAGTGCAGATAATTATATATAATGTGGATGCTTGAACAGTTCAGGGCGACTAGGCTGGTTAACCTAGTCATGCGCCCAAGGAAGAGAGAAGTGGTAGTGCCCTATGTTTGTGTATATTTAAATGGTTGAGCTAGACATGTTCCATAAGTTTGGGTGGTCTAGCTTTATGCCTTATATAAGCTGGGTATAAAGGGATAAATCATCGAAAGGCTACGAACTATTGCTTGACAAGATTATCTTTGGGCTGGTAAAAGTACTTACCTTTGTGGTTTGGCCTTGCATGTAGCTGAGTGAGACTACTACTTAATTTGAGTTTCAGTTTGATAGGTAGTTGATTTAGAAGCTGGCCATGTGCTAGAGCCATAGGAGTTAGTTTCAATTCATGCAGTTTCCGAGCTAAGTTTATTTTACCTAGATCAATTCCCACATGTAGCTGAGTGAGACTACTACTTAATTTGAGTTTCAGTTTGATAGGTAGTTGATTTAGAAGCTGGCCATGTGCTAGAGCCATAGGAGTTAGTTTCAATTCATGCAGTTTCCGAGCTAAGTTTATTTTACCTAGATCAATTCCCACATGTAGCTGAGTGAGACTACTACTTAATTTGAGTTTCAGTTTGATAGGTAGTTGATTTAGAAGCTGGCCATGTGCTAGAGCCATAGGAGTTAGTTTCAATTCATGCAGTTTCCGAGCTAAGTTTATTTTACCTAGATCAATTCCCGCATTTTCTGGGATCATTTCTTATACTTGGCTTTGTATAAATTTTGGTAAGCTACTTTCTCTACGGGAAGCGCTGCCGAAATTTCTACAAAACCAAGGAGTTAGTCATATTTTGACTTTTCAAAGTTCAGCTTGTCTAAATTTTATGTATGGCTGAGTGAGACTACTACTTAATCTGAGTTTCCGTTTGATAGGTAGTTGATTTAGAAGCTCGCCATGTGCTAGAGCCATACGAGTTGGTTTCAATTCCTGCATTTTCTGAGCTAAGTTTATTTTACCGAGGTCAATTACCGCATTTTCTGGGATCATTTCTTATACTTGGCTTTGTATAAATCTTGGTAAGTTACTTTCTTTAGGGGAAGCGCTGCCGAAATTTCTACAAAACCAAGGAGTCAGTCATATTTTGACTTTTCAAAGTTCAGCTTGTCTAAATTTTATGTATGGCTTAGTACAAATTTGAAAAGTCTCCTTTTGTAAAAGGAGTGCTGCCCAATTTTTTGCTAAATCAGAGATTTAGACAGAATTGAACTTTGGGAAGTCAAAGTTATTTATAGACTTAATCTTAGTTTTGTATAAATTCTGGAAAGCTACTTTTTCTATGGGATGCGGTGTTGAAATTTCTACAAAACTAAGAAGTTAGTTAAAATTTTGTCTTGGCTGAACACAAGCTTTACTTTGAGTTCTTATCTGGCGCAGTATAAATCTGGGAAGTCTACTTTTTTAAAGAAGATGATGCCCAAAATTTTACTAATTCGGAGAGTTAGACAAAACTTGACTTTTTAGAGTTAGATATTGTTTTAGTTTTCATATTTGAGCTAATATAAATTCTGCAAAGGTACTTTTCCTACGGGAAGCGTTGTCGGAATTTTTTTAGTTTAAAGGAGTTGGATTCTATTTTTGACTAGTGGCGATATTGGCAATCCACTCTTTAAGAGGGAGATTATGTCAAAGATCTGTCTTTTCTTAGGGCATTGGCTTAAGGGTAAAGTTAGTTTTACTTAGCAGACAGTATTGAGTGACATGTGCTATGGAGGTTTACTCCCCATACACTGATGATTTAGCTTGGGCATTGATCTGTCTTATGGTACAGGTCCTTTTGATCGTTTTGATTCAAGATTTTGACTAGTTTCAGCTTGATCCTACAAGGATCATCTTCTGTTATCACTGATAACAGGTCGGTTGCCGATTCGTCGGTCTACGACTCAGCGCCAATTCATTCTTAATACCCAACCTAAAAGACTTTAGCCCTGGTGGTTTCTATTGTTTTGTTAAGGTTTTCACCCGGACTTCTATTGACTGGTCATTTAACGAAGGTGCTGAGTATTTATTTTTGGAAGGTTGGACAAAGGTTGGAGCTTGCATGGCTAAAGCAAGGGGTATGAGTATAGAGAGTGGTTGAAGTTGACCCTGTGTAGTGTGTGGAGTTTTTTTGACTCTTTGATGTGATTGCAGGGATGTTTTGTGGTTCAGGTTTTGGATTTAACTATTTGCGATCACATACACATATATGGCTGAGAGGAGTTCCACTGTGATTGTGAGAAGTGATCGTCACATATTTATTCCCCTATATATATATGTATATGTATATATATATATATACCTATGTTTGAGTGTCCACGTGGCCTAAGGAGCCGACGCTTAAGGGTTTTATTGGGTCGAAATTGAGAGAGGAAGGGAAATTCCCTCCTTTTATTGATGTTTGCTTCTTAAAAAATTATTAGTCGGACGTTGGTCCTGGGCCTAGATTCGAGGTCCTTGTCCAAAACATCCCAGGTCCTAGACTCCGCATGGAAGGGGTCACCCCCCGCGCAGAGCCTATTTGCCCTACCCACCGGGACACTCAGCCTAAGGGTCGAAGGTGCCGCAGGGGCCGAACGATTGTTCCTTCAGCTGTGCAATATCGTGAAGGGTTTGACCTTCACGATACCTCGAGTTTGACACTTGAGTGTCATAAGCGGTACTCAGATCCACGAGGGACCGCTTGATTATGGGCAGTACATAGTACGCCATCATTGTGACTGCTTGCGTATTCATGCATTGCTAGTCGATATGGGAAGGCCCTGTGTCCGCGCGATTTTTTTATACTAAGTCTCGCGCGCGTCGCCTATCTGATTCCCGCGTCGGAAGGTTATGGGATGGTTACAAAAAGGGACTAGGAGTGTTGTTGTGTTGTTTGTTTGTGTCATTTTGTATGTGGGAGTGTTGTGGTGTAACGCGTGGTAAGTGGGATGTGTCCTAGTCGACCGACGACGAGTCGCACTTGGGACTTCTGCCCCCCAATGCGTCGGTTCGTGTGCGGGTCCGATAGAGGCGTGAGACCACGCGTACCCCCTATGCTACAACGAACGAGAAACGCCCTCGACTGGTCCACCTCTGCGATTGCAACTGCTTAACTTTCGTACTGTGGATTAGTAGCTCGGTCGGGATACGCCTACTGAAGGGAGGTGACAACTCCCGTAAGGTGGAGGTAAGTTGTGCCTCGTGTTTGCCCTATCATGTCGTAGGGGCTCGCAAGAGGTATGGCTGGCGCACTCAGGCGGAACGGCTTGCGGAAGCTCCATGTGTATTCGCAATGAGGATCAAACCAACTCCTGCGTGACGTGGCCGGGAGGGTCCCGTCTTGTGTGGTGTGGGACCGATGCGCTCGACAGGTGGGGTTGTTGCCGGGGATAACGGTTGCCTACCGTTGTCCCTGGTGGAACGACATCCGGGTATGGGATTGCGAAGAAACTAGGCATGTAAGGGAAGTTTTAATAAACTCATAAGGCGAAGTACGTGATGCCTTGTCTAAGGGATGAAAAGATTATCTATGTTAAGCCGGTGCTATTAATATAATAGTCCTTATGTTTGATCTGATTAATTGCCTGACTTAAGAAACGGTGAGGGAAGTCGTATAGAGGAAGCAGACTCTACTAAAGGTGGGTTCAAAAGAAAGAACGTGATAGTGTCTATTAGGTCTGGATCGTGAGATGACTATATAGGAAACTTGACAGGAGTTGTGATAAGTCAGGTTGATTGAATGGAGTTGTTATCTCTTCTTATAACAAGGAAACTGAGCGAGAAATTCGGCCAAAATATCGGGAGGCATAACAGATGGTGTCGGGAAGGCCTTGACGATCGATGATCTGATCGAGGCTATGGATAGGCGAAAGAGGGCGCAAAGCAACGTCCCCAAAGTCAACACCTTCCATTTCAACGGGGAGTGAGTCCCGGAATGGTTAGAAGAGGTGGAACAGGCACTGGTGGGGTTGTCAGATGCAGTGAAGTTTCAACGCATTCCGAAGTACGCGCTCCATGGGCACCACCAGGAAGTAGAGAAGGTCATAAATGCAGCCAATGTTAGTTGGGCGAGGTTTAAGGATGACATGCAGAGGAAGTACCGGTTGGGTGATGGCTTATTAACCAGGGTAGACTTGGAGGCAATGAACAAAGATGATTTCACTACTGTCGGGGCCCTTGTGCAAGAATTCAAAAAGAAGGCAAGGAAGGTCCCCAGAATCTCAGAGGAAGCACAATGTGCTATCTTTTTGGGATTGTTCAACGCCTTGGAAGCTCGGAGCTAACGAGTCATGGAGGAGGTAATGCGAAGCTCACCAGGGCCACAATTGACAAGGGTGTAGAAGAAGGAAGTTTGGACCTCCTCAGGGACCCCGGGAGTAAAAAGGATCGTTACGGACGTACTCACGGAATTGGGTTATGGGAGAGATGTCGTGGTACAAAAGAAAGTGGTAACTACGATCCAAGGAAAGGGGAAGGAGCCAGTGGTAGAGGAGGCCATCCAGGAAGAATGGGAAGAAGAGGAGCCAGTGCCCCAACACCTTCTGAAGGCGCAGTGCAAACAGTGCAATTTGACGCAAGGAGGGCAAGGCTCCGAAAAGGGTCAGGCGCCCCAAGCATTGGCAGTGACCTCGCCGAGTACGGCGGCTCCGTCGAGTAGCACGGGACCCTCGCAAGCAGGGGTACCACCATATGGGCAATGGCCATGGCCTGTGTTTAACACCTTCGTGCCATGGGGCGGTCCAGCTCCGTCTAGACAAATGGTACCTTATGCAGGGCCCCAAGCAAGTATGCCGCCACCAAGTTATCCTGCGGTGCAGGCCCAACCCATGGTGCCACCCCCATCGCCCGCGCCAAGTTCACAAGGTAGCGTGGCTCTAGGAGGCAATCAGGGCCAGGGCAACCAGGGGAATGGAGGAAGAGGCGGTGGAAGGGAACGTGGTAGGAATGGTGGTGGCCGAGGAGGACAATGGGATAACCAAGGTCAAGGGAATCAAGGGTGTCAAGGGTATGGGAGACCTTATTTTGATTGGAGGACCGCTATTTGCCGGCATTGCGACAAGCAAGGCCATACAATACGATTCTGCAATACAAGACTCGATGTGAGAAGTCCGGACCGATCTATTCCAACATGGACGGTGATATATATGATCAGTATGGGGAGTACATTGACCCAAAGATTCCAGGTGGAGTGAGGGCAGAGGCCCTTAGACGGGTAGCCGCGTGGCAGGCAGCACCAGCCACGTTCAGGTTGTGGCAAGAAAAGGAGGACCCACCAATAAGGGTGGAGGAGGTGGAGTGTGATGAAGAAGTGACTCAAAGGCTACAGACAGGGACTATAAAAGAAGAGCCTATAGTCATCGAGTCGGATGGAGAGAACGTGAATGAGGAAGTGGAGCCAGCGTCAGCCCTTCTGGGAAAGATGGAAGACTTGTGGGAGAAAGTGGGGAGATACTAGCAAAAGCTGGTAGATATATGTGAAAAGGTGAAGGAATGGAGAGCCAGCACCCCCAAAATCTTCCTCTATGAATCTGGCCCAGAGTCAGTACCGGAACGACAAGGATACCCCGGAGTAGCCAATGTGGGGGCCCGCGGTCCGGAATGACCTTTAGGCCCCCTACAGCGCAAGGGAGAATGGCGCAAGCACCGCGAACCAGGGGCCAGAGCAAGGGAAGTGCAAACCAAGAACCCCCTCGAAGAGAGCCAGAGCCGGAACGAAGGAAAGAGGTTGTGGAGGCAGAGGAGGACGACGATGAAGATGAGCAAGACGATAGGCTGCACCAAGAGGAGGATCGAAGGGCGGAGCAGAGGGCCAAGAAGAGGGGAGCCCAAGAGGAAGTTGAGCCGGTTCTGCGCGATGCGGCGCCAAAGAAAAAGAAGTATGCGGTCCGGTTGGAGGACAGGTTCGACGTGGAGAAAGTGATTGACAGGTTGCTTAAGGGTCATAATGACCTTATGACCCTGAAGGAGATCCTGGCGTCTGCTCCTAAGCTCCGTGATGGACTAAAGGGAAGGCTTTTGCGGCGTCTGGTGCCAAGTGTCCATCTAAGCGTGATTCTGCCGAATGGGCGGAAACTGGGACAAAGATGAACTGGAAGTGTGTGGCCTGTGGGATGGTGGATTTGGTAGTAAAAGGGTCGAAGTGCACAGCGATGGTGGATACAGGGGCGTAAATGAACGTCATCAAGGAGGCTGATGCACTTAGATTTGGCCTAGAGATAGATCGCTCGGATTGCGGCATCCTGCATGGAGCCAACTGCAAGGCGGTGTTCTGTGGAACGACATCGAATGTGCTTATCGAAATTGGAAGGGTGAAGGCAAGGGTTTGTTTCTTCGTCATGCGTGATGTAGACCATGTCATCCTTTTAGGGAGGTCGTTCCTGCGCAGGACAGAGACGTTGATGTTTAACAAACACGACGAAACTCTGATCCTAATCATGTGCGACCCGGTGTGTGGGAACTATGAGGTAGTTACCTGCTGGAACACGGGACCACGGAGTATAAGGAACCGACCCAACCCTAGCTCATTCACGATCGAGGAGTCTGAGAATGAGCGTCGGAAGCTCCTTGAGGAACCGGAGGAGGAGGCAAGGGAGGAAGTATTTTCACTCAGTTTATCTGATGTGAATAAGGCCATGGACATAGTGGCCACCCACGAGATGGCGGATCCAAACGCCATTCAGACACTAAGGGAGCAAGTTCTGGAATGTCCCACACATGATGCAGGCACAAACGGCAAGCCGGCCTTTTTTAGGGGACGACTCAAGCAGGGTTCCCAAAGGCGGTACAAGACTATAGATAAGAAGTGCCGCCCAGTTCCCGTTCTCGTCACAGAAGATGAGGAGGTTTATTACGAGCGGGAACGAGGATTGATACGGCAAATGAGGGAACAAGCGGCAACGGGGCCGTGCCGTATCAATGAAGTGAATGAGGAAAAGTTGATAGTGGGGAAGCCTGAATTCCTGTCACCCCAGGAAAGGTGTTGATGATAGAGCTGATGAAGAAGAGGCATCGCGCCTATGCATTCAATGACGATCAACGGGGGAGGTTGGACGTGGATAAAATTCATATGATTCGGATTCATACCGTGCCGCATGAGCCATGGAATTTGAGAGGGGCACGATATCCTAATCCTGACGAGGAGAAGAAGGTGGTGGATTATCTCGACGGCAAGATACGTACGCATGTCGCCGATTACTCAAGTGGGCCGTACGCATCCCTATGTTTTGCTTTGTTAAACCTAATGGGATGTTGTGATGGGTACAGGACTCGCAACGTTTGAACGCAGTGACTGCACGAGATGCGGAGGGCTTGCCAAATGCAAATGCACTGTCAGAGTCGTGCGCAGGGAGGCCTATAATTTCACTTATAGACCTCTACTCTAGGTACGACAAATTCCCGGTCTATCCGCCGGATAGACCGGTGACGGCGATGCATACGCCTAGGGGGATAATTTATATGAATGTGGCTCCGTAAGGATGGACTAATGCGGTGGCGATGGTTCAACAGCATATGATTTGAGCCAGGCAGACAGTCAGCCCGCATATCACTCAGCCATATATCGATGATTTGGCGGTAAAAAAGGGACCAAGGGAGAAGAAAGATGATGAAGTCCTGTCGGAAGTAAGGCGTTTTGTTTGGGAGCATATTCAGGACCTTGATAAAGTCCTAAGCTTGCTTGAAGAACATAACCTTACGGCAAGTGAAGCCAAATCCAGACATTGTATGAGGGAGGCTACCATCTTGGGGTTCGTCTGTAGTGAGAGTGGCCGTCGGCCAGACGTAAAAAAGACGGACAAGATTATCGAATGACCAATACCGTTCATTCGATAACAGATGTTAGAAGCTTCGTCGACACATGTGGGTTCTAGAGAACCTTCGTCTGAAACTTTGCTGCCAAAACTAAGCACCTAAGAAAGCTGGTACATCAGGATCAGGAATAGGTCTGGGGTGAGGACAAGGAGAAGGCTGTGACAGGTATGAAGGAGGAATTTTGGGAAGGGGGTTTAGAATTGGGAGCGCCAGTCTATGAGGCCACTGAGGTAAGGTCATTCATCATTGAGACGGACGCTGGACCGACTGCCTTAGGGGGAATCTTGATTCAGGCAGATGTCGAAGGCAAGGAAAGGACGCTAAGGTTTGAGAGTCAAACTTTTAATACGACTGAGAGAAATTACTCTCAGTTTAAGAGGGAAACTCTCGCTGTCCTTCACTACCTAAGGATTTTATGAAATTATATCTTTGGCAGAAGATTCATATTGAGAGTAGACCCAACCACACTCGCTTACTCGTTGAGGAATTACGTTCCATTGGATCCGACTGTCGCCGGATGGTTAACATACATCTGGATGTTTAATTTCGAATTGGAACGGATTCCAGGGAACAAGAATAGGGCAGATGGACTAAGTCGCATCAACTGGGATAGGCCAGAGGAAGGAGCAGTAGAGAACACACCTCCAGTCGATGGCTTCTTGGATCAGGAGGAAGATGTCCGCCTTCATATTGATAAATGGTCCTTGCGAATGTCGAATTGCGTCGACTATCCCATTTGGCTTGCACCAAGGGGATATGAGCAAAAGGCAGGGCTAGTACTCAAGCCTTTTGAGGAAGAAGACCCGTGGGGTGGCAAGGATGTCCAATGGATTATGAAGTTGGCACTGGCAGGCACGCATAGTCTGGTAGAGGAGGTAAGAGCGATAGAAGAAGGGTCGGACTAGGTAGAGAAGCGCGAGGAGTTGATGGGAGGAATGTACCTCCTCACCAACACGCTTCTGCAGGGGAACTTTGACCAAATAGGCTCGCTGAATCCGACTGAGAGTGAAGGTATAAGGGCGACTAGGCTGGCTAACCTAGTCATGTGCCCAAAGAAGAGAAAAGTTGTTGTGCTCTGTGTTTGTGTATATTCTATAGTTGAGCTAGACAGGTTCCCATAAGATTGGGTGGTCTAGCTTTATGCCTTATGTAACCTGGGTATAAAGGGATAAATCATTGAAAGATCATGAACTATTGTTTGACAAGGTTGACTTTGGGTTGGTGAGAGCACTTACCTCTGTGGTTTGGCGTTGCATGTGGCTGAGAGAGATCACTACTTAGTCTGAGTTTCAGTTGATAGGTAGTTGCTTTAGTTGCTCGCCACGTGCGAGAGCCATACGAGTTAGTTTCAATTCCTGCATTTTCTGAGCTAAGTTTTTTTTTACTTAGGTCGATTTCAGCATTTTTTGGGATCATTTGTTGTACTTGGTCTTGTATAAATCTTGGTAAGCCACTTTCCCTACGGGAAGCAGTGCCAAAATTTCTACAGAACCAAGGAGTTAGTCATATTTTGTATTTTCAAGGTTCAGTTTGTCTAACTTTTTGGCTTAGTAAAAATCTGGAAAGCCTCCTTTTCTAAAAGGAGTGCTGCCCAATTTTTCGCTACTTCATGGGAGTTGGACAAAATTGGACCTTGAGAAGTCAAAGTCACCTTAGATTCTGAACTTAGCTTTGTACAAATCTTGGATTAACACTTTTTCTGAAGGGAGTGCTGCCGAAATATCTACAAATCTAAGGAGTTAGTTAAATTATGTCTTAGTTGAACTCGGGTTTTGCTCTGGGTTCACATCTGGCTTAGTAAAAATCTGGAAAGTTTTCTTTTCTAAAGGGAGTGCTGCCGAATTTTTTACTAATTCAGGGAGTTAGACAAAATTTGACTTTTCAGAATTAGAGTTTGTTTTGTTTTCTTTAGTATATATTCTGAGAAGGCACTTTTCCTGCGGGAAATGCTGCTGAAATTTTCTTAGTTAAAGGGAGTTAGCCTGCATTTTGATGGGTGGCAGTTCTGGCAATCCACCCTGAATAGGGGAAATGCTGCCATAGGTCTACCTCGCATTAGGTACTGGCTTAGGGGTAGACGACTTAGTTGTAGGAGGACCTTGGGTGATAATGTGTTATGGAGCTTCATTCTCCATACACTTATGAATTTAGCTTGGGTATTGGCCTGTTCTGTGTTACAGGTCTTTGATCGATTGATTCAGGATTTGGGCTAGACTCATCTTGATCCTACAAGAATCATCTTCTGTTATCACTGATAACGAGTCGGTTGGATGATCGCCGACTTGTCGGTTCACGACACAACTTTGTTCCTACCTGTACCTCAGCTTGATGCCTTAGCTTTAAGATTTGACATGTTTCTTTGAGGGTTTTAACCGAACTTCTTTTAATGACCATTATAAAGACTATGACTGAGGCTTGAGTATGTGAGGCATGGTGTGAGTTACATGGAATAGTAAAATTGACTACATTGGTGTATGGCAATGTGGCGTTCGTTTGTGTTTGTGTTTTATACAGGTTAGTGTCCTGGAGCCTGTGTACGAGCCTTACTTTGGAGGCAGTGAGAATGGCAACCATGTGTCGCACGATCTGCATACCTGATGGATTTTATTTCCTTTTCTTTATTTTTATCTCGAGTTCTGATTTGATATATGAGTATCGAGATGATTGATTATTTGTTTTTGATTGAATTTGCTTGTTAATTTTTATAGTTGGATGTTGTAGTCCGTAGCAGCCGTCAAAGTCAAACCCCTTGACTTCTCTCCAGACCCTGAATGATAGAGCTGGTCTTTAGGGCAATAAGAGACGATTGCCACCACAGGTACGAACCTATGTACCACCCACTCTCCGCAGGGTGCAGAAGAGGGTGTGGTTCCCAACCGCACTTGGTGGTTGTCTAGCGTCGAAAGATTAACCCCTTAAGGCGCGTGTTAGCCGACACTTGAGTGTCGAATGCGACCCTCGAGATTAGCGAGGACCGGACGACTATGGGTACTACATAGTATGCCATCATTGCAACTGCTTGCATATTCATACATTGCTAGTCGATATGGGAAGGCCTTGCATCCGCGTGGTTTTATACTAAGTCTCGTGCGTGACGCCTATCCGATTTATGCATCGGAGAGTTATGGGATGGCTACTAAGGAACTAGGAGTGTTGTCGCGTTGTTTGTCCTCTGTTGTTCTGTATATGTGCGTGCGTGTGCGTGTTTCAATTTTTATGTTCTTAGAGTGGTGTACGCGTGGTGTGTGGGATGCGTCCTAGTCGACCGACGACAGGTCTCGCTTGGGACTTCAACCCCCCAAGACATCGGTTCGCGTGCGGGTCCGATAGAGGCATAAAACTATCCCCTAATGCTACAATGAACGAGAAATGCCCTCGACTGATCCACCTCTGCGATTGCAGCTGGATTAGCTTTCGTATTGTAGATTGGTAGCTCGGCGGGGATACTCCCACCGAAGGGAGGTGACAACCCCCGTAAGGTGGAGGTAAGTCGTGCCTCGCGTAGGCCCTATCCGGTCGTCGGGGCTTGCGAGAGGTATGGCTGGCGCACTCGACCGGAGCACCTTGCGGAAACTCCATATGTATTCTCGACGAGGAATAGACCAACTCCTGCGTGACGCGGCCGAGAGGGTCCCGCCCCATTTTGTGCGGTGTCAGACCGATGCGCTGGACAGCGGAGCAGGGCGCTTAGCGAGGACGAGCTGTAGAGGAGGTGATATGGTTGAAGAGGATACTCCGCCTCGGACACCGGTGCCAGAGTCCCGGCCGGAGATAGTGCCGGAGGTTGCTCGAGAGGCATGGGAGGAGCTCCAACAGGGAGAGGTTCCACTACCTCCCCAAGATACAACTCTTTCGCCAGGAGTGAGGGTAGAGATGGAGCGAGAGGGGATAAGCTGGAGGAGAGAGGCCCTTTCTACGATCAATAGATATCTGGCGGCACATGCCCAGGAGCACCCTGATATCGAAGAGCCTGTGCCTATGGAGCCACCACGGGAGCCACGCCAGGCGAAGAGAGAGGCGAGAGCTGAGATTCCGGAAAGAGGGGTCCATCGCACAAGAGGGAGAGCGCCAGCAGGAGAGACAGGAGAGGAGAGACGGGCCAGGGTTGGGAAGTGCGTGGAGGAGATTTGGGAGGAGAGGCAGAGATTAGAGGCGGCAGGAGCGCTTCCAGATCAGCCACCTGACGTGCCACCTAAGCCCTGTGGGGTCACGGAGATGTGGGATAAGTTTTGGGCCCAGTATGGCGAGGAGTTGGCGGTTCCAGAGAGAGCAGGACTCGAAACGGCGAGGTCAGCGGACGGGTACCTGGACCGCAAGTTCCGCTTCCCGGCCAAGACATCTTTCCAGAGGTACTTAATGTTGGGAGATGAGCTGGCTGGAAGGAAGGTGAAGTTTGGGAATCTGGGGGTGTGTTTGGAGGCAGTAGAGGCAGAGATCCGCGAGCTCAGGACGCAGACAGCCAGCCAGGCCGCTACCATCCAGGAGATGAGACAACAACTTCAGGATATGGCAGCAAGGATTGAGAGAAAAGCGCCTACCAGAGTGGTGGATTGGACTGAGAGTAAACGCTATGGCATCCAGGGAGAGGCAGTGCAGGGTTTATTTGGGCAGCCATCTACGGCGGACCCATCTCATGAGTTATCCATTGGAAAGGTTATCCTGGAGTTAGAGGAGGCAAAAGCGAAGAGGGAAGCAGAAAGGGAGGCCTTTGGGTTTCAGGCACCTACAGAGCTTGCCACCCAGGCTGTAACTTCTTCTGGGCCAGCGGCAGAGTCTGTGCTAGTACAGGCAAGAGATGGGCCACGGACAACTGCCAGTGAGCCTGCACCTGGATCTAATGAGGGGTCGATGGACGTGCTCCTCGAGGCAATCAACACTATGCAGGAAGGGGCTAGTATGTTTATGTCTGAGCAGAGAGTGGAGGAGCCTCGTGAGGGAGAGATGATGGTTACGATGGAGGGTGTCTTCAGGGGTAGACCACAGAGGTTATATACTCCTGAGTACAGGCCTGAGGGAGTTCGGATGAAGATAGAGCCGAGTACCTAGGGGTTGGAGGTGAGACCTGAGAAGCCTATGGACATATCCCAGAGCCATGAGATGACCAGAGAGGCCAGTGAGGCACCTTTGTCACCAGGGTCTAAGAAGAAGAAGAAGAGGTCCAGGAAGTCGTATGACCCAACCTGTTTTTCTTTTTTAAAGGGGGGAACCTTGAGCCCTGCAGTGTCCAAAGTTCCTCAAGGATAAGGCAGCAAGAAAGGTCACAGAGGGAGAACCAGGAGGAGATGAGTGAGTAGGGATTGGATCGCCTATGTATTAATAGACATTGTGGCACTATGAGGTTGAGTTGAGCGTGCATATTTTAGGGTCAGATCCTTACCTTTAACTTTGTTTTATCTTTGTCTTCTTAGGATCATTGGTACCTGCGTTGTTAGTTGTACAAATGAAGGATTACATTGTATAATTGTCATTGAGTTTTTCTTTAGTGACATGGGGATCGGGGTTCAGAGGGTAATAAGTGTATAGTAGGACTGCTTCTGTTCTGACCCCGAGAGTCAGTGTCGGTTCTGACTTTGAGTGCATTTTTTCGCTTGTACCATATTGAGAGTAGTTCTACATAGTCTGAGTGAGTCATGAGTTGAGACATTACTTATATTTTGGATGAGATATCTCATCCTTGAGTGTACTTTGAGTTGAGATTTTATTTGGGGTTATCTTTTGTATATGACGATCACAATCGCTCTCACATGTGTGGATTTATCCTGATGTATAATGGTTTTGTGTGAGAGGTGTATGAGGAACATCTCCTGTGGTGTGTACTTTGTGAATATGAATGGATGTGAATTGTCTACTCTTCGGTATACTCATGCAATCTACCCACGGGCGGGTGATGGGGCCGGGTATAAGGAGAGGGAGTGCAGACTGTTTTTGTAAAGGATGTGAGAATCCTATAAGGGATTTATGAGTCTCTGAGACTCCCAAATGTTTATTGTTGAGTTGTGATGAAGACCCATAAGTTGGTCTCTCAGTTTAAGTTGTTTTATGGTTGAGACACCTTCGAATGGAAAGATAGTTTTTTGCTTCTTTGGAGACTCATCTTCAGAGAGGGAAGGTGTTTTAAGGAAAGGTAGTGTGAGAGTTCATCCTAGAGAAGGAAGGGAATGACTGGGAGAGACCTGATGAGTGAGACCTCCTTTGGTTTGAAGGTGGTTAAAAGATTCAATGACATGAAAAACTGATTTGAAAGATAAAGTCTGACAAGAAAGACCGAGTTTTTGTTAGGCCATTGGTGAAAATTTTGGAGGTCGCAAGAGTGATTTATTTGGGAGATGTCATTAAGATGTGTGGCTTTCTTGCTCTGATCAAGTTGGGAGGTCACGACCTTGTGAACCTGGCAGTGATTCTGTTTTGTGAAAGTGGAGAGGATGCCGTGCTCTCTGTGTTGTCCCACAAAGGACTGGTAAATGCCTTTTATGTGTGACAGACCTTTGCGAAGTCACGCAATAGGCCTGTATTGTTGCGACACACCGTCCAGCCACTTGTGCTAATCTTAGGGCATTTGCAAAAAAGACCAAGCTAACGGTAAAGTTTAGCATCACTAGGGCGCAACCCCTAGTGTCGGCTGCTGATCGGCGTAACCTGGACAAGGGATCTGCGTCTTACCAAAGGAGTAAAGACTTAAAGGGTGTGCCCGCCTAGAGGGGTTTTACTTCTTGCGGGACGGCGTGGGAAAAGAGTCTAGTCAATTGAGTCTTTTCGAGTCCTGATCGGATGCTTATCAAGAGAAAAGCCTATCATGGCGCAACCTGCGAGGGCACTACCGCGGAAAAAACAACGCGGTGTGTCGTAGATCTGGCTCGATCACCCATGCTATGGTGGGCCAAGATGGGAGACCTGGTCATCCTGTACTAGACTGCACGAAGAGTCTAAGAAAACAATTATTTATATATGTATGATTTGATTGTGAGAATTGTTGGGAGGAAGGGCAGAATGCCTTCAAAGGTCTCGGTTAGGGCCCGCGTCCCAAGTTATGGCCTTGCTTGCAGGGTGGAGACATTGGGACACTTAACGAGAAGCCGACGTTTGTCTAGGACAATGGGGAGAGGACGGTTGAGAGGTTCGCTGAAACTTATGTTGTAGTACGCATGCTGGTATCCTGGCGTCCTAGTGTCAGGACAATGGAGACCCAGGTTAGAATCCTGGCAGCATATAGTTGTGTTTGACATGGATTGATGAAGGCATCGAACCAGAGTCTGTCGGCTAATCGGATTGGTTCCTTTCTCGTCAGCCTTTTGGATTATGGATGAACTGATAGTTTTTTTATTCTGCGAAGCGACGAGAACATCGCTTAATATGGTCCGGTAAGTTGTCGGTGCGAATACCCTTAAAAGGGTACCCGCCCTGTTTTTTTGCAAGTGACAAAAAAATAGTTTGATTTGAAGTTTGAGTACGCCGCGCGAGTCGCAATTGTGTCAAATTGTTTGCGCTGATTAAATGGTTGACTAGAATAGAGGGTGTGTGGGTGTGTAGACTTAAGGCGCGTGTGATCTCCTTTCTTGTTGATGATTGTGGAGCTTGCGTAGTTGTCGGCCAAGTTTTTATTCTTTTTATTAAACCAGGATTAAAAATATTTTTGTCTCTTGATTGGTGCGCTTGCCTGTGACCTGTGCATACGTACGGAGGACGACATCGACAACAATGTGGTTTTGGAAACGTATCAGTATATCTATGCGTCGTGCAGTATCCGCGTATTTAGGCGTCCGTCAAAGACTAGACCGAGCTTTGGGCCTAACACTATTGGTTACGATGTCGGACTTTCATCAGAGGGATTCAGGGTTCGAGGTCGGCGAGCGATAGTGCGGGAGTGTAGGAGTGGCGAGAAGGAACCGCGGGGTTGAGGGTCCGATGAGGCTATCTCCTATGGTTTTGCTGCCGCGAGGCCGAAGCTCTTTCCTCACCTTATGGTTTTATTGTCCTCTGAAAATATTATTTTACCTTTATTTTTAATTTCATTTTTGGTTAACCTCCTTGAGCAGGGTGCGGTACCGGGATCGATGGTGGTTAGTGTACATACGGGCCGATGAGTGAGTCCACCCCACGAGGTGAAGAGACCTCGGTGGCGGGAGCCCTTTGCGAGCGCGCTGATCGCAGGCCACGAGTCCACTATAGGAAGTTTGACTATGAGCATGCTAGTTGGACCCGGAGGAGGGTGGGTCTTATCCTGGGGCAGTAGCGAGGGGAGGCCTGGGACATGGTGCGGAGGCCGCAACAATGCTGCGGGAGGGCTGCGGAGTGCAAGGAAAACCTCCCTACACTTGGTCATCGGAGTTCTGATTTGAATACTTGCTGCTATCACCAAGAACGACATTAGGCCCCATTTCACAAAGCCTATGTTGCCGGTTGCGCCGCGAGCCTCGCGCCCTCTACCCCGTCGTGATGCCTAGAATCATACCAAAGCGTCCATAGAGGGTGGGTCTTGCGAACATCGCTCGGGAAAATCATCATGTTCCGCTGGCCTGTAAAGAGCCAACTTGGAGCAATGAAAGACCGGGTAGACGGGCAAGTGGGCGGGCACCTGAATAGTGAAGAAAGGTCCCTTGGGTGCATCCCCAGCGGGTGCCACGATCGGCCAGGGTCCCATCCATTTTGGGAGGAGCTTGCGAGAGATATCTTGTTCAAGGCTGAATTCCGCGTCGGAAACCCAAACGAGATCGCCGGCGCGGAGTGGGCAAGGAAGACGCTGACGATTGGCTTGTTGGCTCGTGCATTGCTGCGTCTTGGCCATCTGGTCGCGTGCCTTGACAAGTAGCTCTTGCATCCGACGCAAGAAAAGAAGATGGTCGTCGCTCTCGACCGTTCGTGGAATGATTATGTCCAACGGCGAAGTGACCGGCGAGCCGTGCTCGAACTCGAAGGGCGACATCCCGATAGTCGGGTGGATGGACGAGTTGTAGGCCAACTCGACATCCGGCAGCCGCTCAACCCATTCCTTCTGGTCGGGGCGGATGAGAGTGCAAAGGAGCACTTGTGCGGTCTGATGCGCCCTCTCCGTTTGACCATCGGTTTGGGGGTGGGGAGCCGAACTTGGCTTGAGAGATGAGCCCCATCGTTTGATGAGCGCCAACCAAAAATCGGACATGAACCGAGTGTCGCGGTCGCAGACGATTTCCTTGGGGTAACCCTTGGTTCGAATCCAACCGGCGTGAAGAACCTCAGCCAACTCCGGTGCCTTGGCATGATGGCGGCAAAGCAAAAACATAGCGAATTTGGTGAGTCGGTCGACCACCGTGAGAATCTCATCCACGCCGGTCTTGTGCTTGGGGAACGGGCCGGTAATGTTCATGGCAATCGCTTCCCTTCGCCGCAAGGGGACCGGTAATGGTCGCAACTCGCCGTGTGGACGATGGTTGCGGGATTTGCAGCATCGGCAAACCTCGCATGACTCGCAATAGCGTGTGACGTAGCCGAGAAGGCCGGACCACCAAAATCGCTCGCGAAGTCGGCCAATCGTGCGATTGACTCCAAAGTGTCCGGTGGTGGGAGCATCGTGGAACTCGCCAAGAAGCCGTGTACGCAAGTCAGGGTCACTCGGTACGCAAAGAAGGTCCTTCCCCCATGTGTGGACAAGCAAGTACCCCTCTTGGATCCGGTAGGGAGAAGGCGCCGGATTGGGAGAGGAGCAATTCGCGTACTTGTCGCGAAACTCGGGGTCGGCTTGGTAGCCGCGGATGAAGTTGTCCCGCAGGTCGTTGTCGATCTCGAAGGTTGAATAGACCGCGGTACAATGATCCGGACATCGTGAGAGAGCATCCGCAAAACGGTTGGACTTCCCCGGAATGTGATCGGGAAAGAAGTCGAACTGGTTGATGAAAGTCATCCATCGAGCTATGGTGCTGTTGACAGTGGCTTGGGTCTTGTAAAAGACCAACGGATTGTTGTCCGTTACCCATCGGAATTGGCTTCGACCAAGGAGGAAGTGCCACCACCGCTTGAGTGAGTGGACGAAGGCGAGGAGCTCCTTCTTGCGTGCATCGTCAATGGAGTGTACGACGGGCATTTTCTTGCTGAAATACTCGACCGAGTGCCAGTCCACGCCATCGTGTTGCTCGAGGACGACACCAATGTCATAGTCGGACACATCCGTAGTGACGCGCTTAGGCAAAAGCGGGTCGTATATGCGCAAGACCTCCGCAGATAATAGCGCGGCTTTGAGAGCCAAAAATGATTCCCTCGCCTCCTCTCCGAAGTCAAATGGTCGATCCTCGCATTGAAGCTTGGTCAAGTGGGCCGTGATCTTCGAGTAGCCCTTGATAAAACGTTGGTAGTAGCCGGCGAGACCAAGGAACGAACGGACATCCGTGACGTTTCGTGGCTCCGACCACTCTTGGATGGCTTGAATCTTGTCCGATAGCGGACTGATGCCCTCCGGTGTGACAAAATGGCCCAAGTATTCCAGCTCTTGCCGGACAAATTCGCACTTGTCGTGGTTGGCCTTGTACTTGGCGAGGCGGAGCGTCTCCAACACTCGTCGAAGGTGCTCAAGATGATCCTCCAATGACCGACTATAGACGAGAATATCATCTAAGTAGACCAGCACGAACCGGTCCAGCATTGCACGAAACTCATTGGTCATTGCCGCTTGAAAGGTCGTCGGGGCATTGGTGAGGCCAAAAGGCATGACCACCCACTCAAAATGCCCATACCGCGTCTTGAATGCGAATTTGTAACGATCGTTCGGTCGGATCGAGATTTGATGATATGCCGACTTCAAATCCAACTTGCAAAAATACTTCACGCCACCCAATTGCTCAAGAAGATCGTCGATGCGAGGAAGGGGTCCCGCATTCTTGACGGTTTGTGCGTAGAGCTTGCGGTAGTCGATGCACAATCGTAGATCTTTGTTCTTCTTCCGTACGAAGAGAACTGGCGCTTCGTATGGAGAGCTACTAGGGCGGATCCATCCCTTGTCCAACAAATCATCGAGTTGTGCGCGGAGGACCGTAAGCTCCTCCTCGCTCATGCGATAAATGCAACCTTTCGGCGGCATGGCACCGGCCTCAAGAATGATCTCGTGAGAGATCGGCCGATCCGGCACCGCACCGGTAGGTGACTCGAAGATGTCGGTGAACTCGTCAAGCAACCGCACCACACGGGGGTCTGAAGACAAGTCCGTGGGTGAAGAGTCGGCTATTGCGACAGTCCATAGGAAACATAGGCCGATTTCGTCGGGCTGCTCGTAAGCACAAGTGGCCCGGAATGGCACCGAATCGAAGGGTGCGGAAGAGGAATAGTACACGCCACTTCGGCGCCGAAGGCGTCGCGAACGGTAAGAGTCTGCCGGTGGAAGTTGACCGTGTGATCCGCACTTGCAAGCCAAGGCATTCCCAAAATAATGTCGAAGTCCATGTCCAAAATGTCAAATGTCACCGGTTCGCATGCATGAGGTGCGAAATACACCGGTACGACCTCGATGTAGCGGCCGATAAGTTGTTGCGTCCTTCTGTCCGCCAACTTGATCGCCGTCGGGTTTGCCTTCCTTCGAACTAGTGCACCGAGGCCAACCCTTTGCATAAAGGCTTGGCTCATAAAATTGCGAGACGCGCCGCTATCCAGCAAAGCGCTGTAGGACGCTTGCCCAACTTAGATACGGATATAGAGGAGTTGTGCGTTGTTGTCGTCGTACCACTGATTGAGAAACTCGCAGGACACCTTGGTAACATACGCAAGGGTGTCCCCCACCGCGACTTCGTCATCCGTCGGCGAAGTTAGTGGTGCATAGAAGGATAAGTACATGTGAAGATGAGCGCATAGTGCTGCCCATTGCAGTCCCGGCAAGTGGCCCGTGGTTGGGAGAGGAAGCCATGCGAAATCCCCGGACGTGAGCGGGTCCAATACCTCTATGTTGAACTCGCGTGCTGAATCCCGGGAAGAACCATTTGAAGACGATAAGTCGCCGCTGCCGGACGGAGAAGATACTGCACACATGTCTTGTCCTTGAGCTTGAGTACCCACCGTAGGAACGAGCCGGGCAGCATAGTCCTCAAAAGAAAGTAGAAGAGGAGGACTATCGACTTCCGCATGTGCCTCGGAACGAAGGGCGGTCACTCGCGAATCGACCGGTTCCAAAGGCGTCGAGAGTGTCCTCGAGTCACTCCCGGCGGTGCTCAGTTTCCCGATTTGCCCTTGCCTTTTGACTGGCAGGCCACTGTCTCATGGAGATCGATGTTGCAACATAGGCAATAGTGAAATCTCGTGCGTGCTTTGAATGATTGCTCGGAGAGACCGTATTGGGACCATGGGGCTGGAGTTGCTGCGCCGGACCCAGGGCTAGATGCGGTGTTTGTCTTCGCCTTGCCGCGTCCTCGGCTTTTGCCGGGGCGGCCACCTTCCCGGGCGGCTGCGAGTCTGTCCCCTTCATCGGCAGACACGACCTTGCTAGTTTGGTCAAACAGTGTTGTCGCCATGACCACGGCCACCTTCGGTCGATGCTGATCTCTGCTCGGGCCTGCCGTAGACGAACGCAATTTCTTAGCCTCCTTGTTCGTGATAATAATCTGTGCGGCCTGGTCAAAGAGTTCCGCCGTTGTCGTCAGGGTGTCCTCGACGTGAGTCAAGGCATTGCTCATTGTCGGACACGACCTTGAGATAAAATAGTGGCGGATGGCTTTGAAGCTCATTTGGATGTCTAGGACGGATGTCAAGCGTTGGTATTCGGCAATCCAATCGACACTCGGCAACGTGCCTTGCTCGAAGACCATTAGCTTGTCCATTGCGTTGATCTCCGGCGGCTCTACTTGGAACCGTTTATGCCACGCCACCTTTAAATCATCTCAACTGATCTTGGTATGCAAGTCGGCAGCTACCACTCCGTACTTGGACAAGAGATTGTCCAACCGTGCTTGGCACGCACCCCCCGACCGGGAGTATAAGTATGCGTGGTGCTTGTGTTCTTTGACGTAGTGTAGCTGCAGCGTGAGCTCGAACTTGCGGAACCATGGAATCGGATCTGTCTTCGTCGAGTCGCAGAAGATCTCCCGCCCGTCGAACTTTGGAGTTGTCTCGCGCGGTTCCGAGCTCGAGTGGTTGGCGGCAGTACAAATCCGCTGCTCCAACTGTTGCGTTGTGGTTTCCTGTAACTGCACGCCGTCCTTGAGGGAGCAGACATCAATCTCCAATGCTTCGAGGCGATTGGAGGTGTTGGAAGAGCTGGCATCGGGGGCGGCGACAGGTCGCTGCTCCAGCTGCCGGAGGCAGCTGTGGACTTGAGTCAGCGCGTCGTCGAGGTTGTGGATGTCCTCCGGCTGTGTAATGCATGTTGCCAGGATGTCCGTGAGATGGGAGAGGAGTAGAGCGATCTTGTTTTCGCTATCTTCCATCTTGCCATTCTCGVCCTCGGCCCGCCAATCCGCTGCCATTGTGAGCAAAACTTGCTCTCCGCTAAATATCATCTTACGACGTTGAACTCGTTCTTCATCGGCAGCCTTTGCTGTTGCCTTGTCGTGCTGGCGCTGCTGTTCAATTGCCAGCAGACGTGCCTTCTCGGCGTCCTCTGCCGTCTTCTTCGCTGCGGTTGCTACGTCATCCGCCCGTCTCTTGGTTTGGGTACTCCAGGCCAGCATCCGGGCCTGATAGGCCTCGTCTGTTTCCCCGGACTTCTGGTCCATGACGGCTGTTTGTGAACGCAAAAACATAGACCAGGCCGGGGGCCTGCTGACGTGTCCTGCTGACGTGGTCCGCAGACGTGGTCCGCTAACATGGCCTGCTGACATGGCAACTCACCAATGTCGCTGCAGGGGGTACCCGGAGACAGATAGAGAAGGTAAGACCAGAGGTGGCAACAACATAGGTGGGGAGGGGTGGGTAGGATAATCGCCCAGATAACGCCCAGATAAGGAGCCACTAATCAAAAAGAAAAGTTTGAATTTTGCAAAAAACAAATTCGAGAAAAATAAAAAATCCCGAGTTTTGCAAGTTTAGTACTCTCTCTCTCTCTCTCTCTCTCTCGTAGTCTGCTGATGCAGTGAAGTCATATAGCGAGAGGGTGAGAAGGAGATGGTGGACCGAGAAGAGGGGTGAGAAGGAGATGGTGGACTGAGAAGGAGATGGTGGACTGAGAAGAGGAAGAAAAGGAACTCTCTCTCTCTCTAGTACTACTCTAGCTATGGCACCCAACACTGAAGACTACAACTAACGCTACGAGCGCCCAACGCTGAAGACTACTGTTAACGCTACAACTACTCCTGCAGCGCTCCTCCAGAGTGTTGCTGCCGAATCCTGAAGACTACTGACTGCCTCCTGCCTGCCCGTGAAGTGCATGGGAAGTCCCTATGTACTACCTCGGCCTGCCTCCTGGCTGCCTCCGACTACCTGCAGTTGCAGGGGGGGCAGTTCAGGAGGCTGCTCTTGCCAATGCCAAACTAAGCCAGGGCCTGGCGCTGCAGTTGTCGTGGGAACGAGCCAAAAATAGCCTGTTCCTAAGACCCTGGTTTGGTGTCTGAGTTTCAGGGCAGGCCGGTCTGATGAAAGACCGAAAATGGCCCTTCGTTTCAGGCTAAAAAGGCTACTGCCATTTTTAGTCTGAAACGACACAGGGTCTGTAGGCCCCTGTTTTTCTAGCTTTCGAGTTGAGCAGACACGGGACCTGTAGGCCCTGGTTTTTCGGCTTTCAGCCTGAGGGACGCAGGGCCTGAAAAATGGCCCTCGTGTGCAGGTGCAGCATGTAACACCCTCCCCTCCTCATGAAGTCAAGTCGGGGCGAGGGCGAAGCTGACGATCTGAAGGTGGAACCTAGACGCGGGTGTGGCGTGGAGCCGAAGAGACCGGCTTGCCTTGCATCTTGTGTTCGTGGCATGCGAGAACGTCATGAGTTGTTGCTTGAAGTTTTCCGCACGGGTCAACCAACGGTCAGCTGGGTGTGTGCAATATGCAAAACGGACCAAGTACTCGGTTGGCCTGTTGTCGTAGCGTCGCTGGGATTCAAGCTAACGATCAATCGGGCTCCTACCAGAACCAAGCGGAGAAGGAAGGAGATAGACTACAAAAGGACGGGGTGGTAAGCGGCAACGGAGAAGGAGGAGAGAAAAAAACAGGACGTGCTTCGCGCGAGGGTACATTCGATGTTGAAAATGGCGAAGAGTTTGCGGAGCTCGGTTGGAAGTAGATAACTCGGCCGTTCCTTAGTCAAATCGATCGAACGAAAGGGTAGAACTAGGATTTTTGACCCGGGCGAAGTGGTTGGTGAGGTCAGAGTTTTAGTTAGTGAAGTCTATTTAGAGTTAGTAAGGAAAAGAGCCGCGCGGAGATGAGTGAACAAGCGGGTATGGAAGGGAGGAAAAGAGAGTAGCTCGCACGATTCTCAACGAAATCGGGTGAGCCAAGACTCGATTTTGGGGTTCTGGAACCTTGCGAAACGATTGATGGAGTCAGAATTGGGGGTAGGTGGCATGGCGTTTAGAGGCTGCGCGGTGCGTAAGCGGGGATGAGAGGGAAGGATACACACCTAGGCTTTCTTCTCGGAGATGATCCATTCTGGTTTGACGGGGCGATCGTCGTTGTTGCTGCCTTGATTGCTGCCCATGGCATACTGCGTTGTCGCCCCTGGTTTGAAAGGAGCAACGCTCGAGGGAAGATACATTGCGATTGAGTGCGGCAAGATCGAGGCAGCGCTCGGCGAAATCGGTGTGAGAAACTTGTTTCGAAAGGAAAGGTTCAGACGACCGTGTTTGCCTACCTGTGGGACCGTAGCCATCGCCCTTGTGAGCGAACTCGGTGTGTGCTCGGATCGATTTGTGATCCCGAAAAGAGGTACATGAGAAGGGGAATACTTACCTGTTATATGTATTTCCGGATCCGAGTCGAGAAGTCGTTCTTCTCGAGTACGGGAACAGCGGCGGGAAAGTTGATGTCGAGCGTATCTGTTGATATATTGGCGGAAAATTTCATTCCCAATCTGCCCGTTTTACCGGTAGAAGGGGCGTAGTTCAATCTCTTTCGTTTCATGGCGACTCGTCGCGCCTGCATCTACACTTAGGAAGTACTCGAGACTGTGTTTGCAGATCCTACAAGGGGGGGGACGTGTACCAGGTTGTAGCATGAGTCAGGTGCTTCGAGAGAGAGGGACGGGCAAGAGCAGTTGCAGCCAGGTGAGGAGCAACAAGAGCACCGGTAGGTGCAGCACGCAAGAGAAGGAACGCCTGCTTGGCTGAGGCCGTGTGCACAACCCTACACCATGATACCTTGCGCCAAACTATACTTTAATGAAGCTTTGTCTTCAGAATCTGAGCGTGTGGGTGAATGCTCGCGGTTAGGCATATGCCCTCGAAGTTCAGTTCGTGCTTCTGGGACTCAACTTGTGGACTTCGAGTAATAGTCCGACTGTGCAAGTGTTGTTTGTGATTGCTAATAGGAGTGAAAGCATGTAGCTTTGTCGTCACCCACAACTAATTGAGTCGAATGTTGCTGCTGATGAACTTCGTAGTTGTTTGATGTTAACCAACACAGCTATTGTATATTCGCCATGCTTCCGTTGTATCTCAACCGTATGAACTGAGCTTTGTTGCGCTGTGCACTACAACCATTGATGTGGTTATCACGTGGACTTTTGCCAGGTGTGGCACTTTGATACTTGTGTTTGGTACTGCGTATTGGTACACTGCACTGTTGCTGCACACGTGTGGCACGCACGCAGTATTCAAGCTAAGACTGGCTACGGCCTCCTCGCGCTTCGTGTAAAGCACAAGGGAAACGATTGGGCTGTGAACAGGTAGTCTTAATTTCGGACCAGGTCAACAGTTAGCAGTTTGGCGTTGGATTGACCAAGCTGTTGTGCTTTTTGGCCATCATTGTGGGGCCCTCAGGCGATTAATGGCATGAAGGCCCTCTCTTGCAAGTCGAGTATGTCCCTCTCCTGTATCTCAAGAGTCTAAAACTCCTCCTTCTGCCCTTCTTACTCTAAGTCTAGTCCTATTCTGAGAGGAAGGCGGCAGGCGGGATTGCAACCCGTAGGACCGCAGCAAGACTTTGTGGGGAGTCAGCCCACCGATTGCGGGAGCTCTGCCGGAACTCGGGAGGAATTATGGAGGCAGGGAACTGAGAGGTAATCATTTGCTTTCCTTTTATAAACCCATTTATAACCCATATTCATACTTCTTGCTATGTTTGACTGAGTGTATTGTATGCATCACTACTTTGACTTTCAGGACATGATTCATACTTAAGTAAAAGAATGCATGTCTCATGTCAGTTTCAATTTTATTGTCTGACTGAAAGCAGATTGTGGGATTCGATCTGGGGGAAGGATGGGAGGAAGGCAGTATTGCTTGTGTCTGACTGGGTCAATCAAAGGCTGGGCAAGTCTTAATAAGTTTGAGGGGGCCCAGTGCTATGTTTATTTTTGAGTTGCTTGGAGAACCAGACATGTTTCATAAGTTTGGGTGGTCTTGGTCCAATGCCATGCAGATGCTGGAACCTAAGGGTTATAACTTGGTTATATTTTACTACTACTTTATCTATGAATAGGCTAGCCAGACATTGTCCCATAAGTTTGGGTGGTCTGACTATAGCTTATCACAAACTGAAGAGAGTATCAACTAAGAGTAAACTTGCGGTAAGAAGGGGCAGGCTGAACCTCGCGCTAAGATGATCGGTTTAGTCATATGCTACCTTAAAAGATTAACTGCAGATAATTATATATAACTTGGATACTTAAACAATTCAGGGCGACTAGGCTGGTTAACCTAGTCATGCGCCCAAGGAAGAGAGAAGTTGTAGTGCCTTGTGTTTGTGTATATTTAAATGGTTGAGCTAGACATGTTCCATAAGTTTAGGTGGTCTAGCTTTATGCCTTATGTAAGCTGGGTATAAAGGGATAAATCATTGAAAGGCTACGAACTATTGTTTGACAAGATTAACTTTGGGCTGGTGAGAGTACTTACCTTTGTGGTTTGGCCTTTGATGTAATTGAGTGAGACTACTACTTAATCTGAGTTTCAGTTTGATAGGTAGTTGATTTAGAAGCTCGCCATGTGCTAGAGCCATAGGAGTTAGTTTCAATTCCTACATTTTCTAAGCTATTTAGAAGCTCGCCATGTGCTAGAGCCATAGGAGTTAGTTTCAATTCCTACATTTTCTAAGCTAAGTTTATTTTACCTAGGTCAATTGCCACATCTTCTGGGATCATTTCTTATTCTTGGCTTCGTATAAATCTTGGTAAGCTACTTTCTCTACGGGAGCGCTGCCGAAATAGATTCCACGAATGTACGTATTGAATTGATTGTAATTGTATATATAATTACTTTCTTAAATAGAATAAGAGAAAGTCCTATCCATCACGAGAGCGGCGGCGTGCTCTACCACGCTCTTCCCTTCCGCCGGTGAGCTAAAATAATGTTATATTTTAATTATTCCTGGATTTTGTATTATCAGTCATGTGGTTTCTACTTTTTCCAGAAAGCCTGTGTTTGGCTATTTGGGCATGGTTTATGGTGTGGTGCGCCGTGTAAGGCGTATTTCGTCAAAACCAATAAGCTAGTCATATTTTGAGTTTTTAAAGTTCAGCTTGTCTGAATTTTATGTATGGCTTAGTAAAAATCTGGAAAGTCTCCTTTTCTAAAGGGAGTGCTGCCCAAATTTTTGCTAAATCAGAGAGTTGGACAGAATTGAACTTTGGGAATTCAAAGTTATTTCTAGACTTAAACTTAACTTTGTATAAATTATGGAAAGTTACTTTCTCTACGGGAAACGCTGCTGAAATTTCTACAGAACTAAGGAGTTAGTGAAAATTTTGTCTTGGCTGAACTCAAGTTTTACTTTGAGTTCTTATCTGGCTCAATATAAATCTGGGAACTACGTAGCACCGTGTTCGCGTTCGGAGGCGAATGCGAACATGTTCGCATGAATGCGAACATGTTCGCATGAATGCGAACAAGTGCCCAGAACCCTTGGAACGTGAAATAAAAAATATTAAAAAAAAAAAAAAAAGTTCTCAGAAAAATCTGAAAATAATATATGTTATGTAAAATAACAATATCAGCAACTTTTGCCTTGAAGTCATGTTCAAATTCGTAGCCAATCGTGAGTTAAAGGGTTACCAGCCCGTACGTACGGAGGTCCCCGAGCTGTACGTACGGGCGTTCGAGGTCCCGTACAGGGTTCGGACCCGACGGAGTTCGGCCCCCGCCAAAAATTATTTCGGGGCCTAAAAATACTTTTTTTTTCTGATTTTTTTTTTGTGATTTCTCTATGACTTGAGGTACACGCCTATAAATTTTCAAGTCATTTGGCTCAGCCAAATAAGAATTAAAAATCGCCAAAGATGGCGGTGTCAAAACGTGCTTGTCCACGTTTTTTTTCACTTTTTACTTTTTGTTTTCACTTTAGTTCGGGGTCTAAACAATTTTATTATTTTTTGAAACTTTTTTAGTGTGTTTTGCATTATGTGAAGTACATATATGTAAATTTTTAGGGCATATAGCTATTCCCCCCCCAAAAAAAAAATCGCCAAAGATGACGGTGTCGAAAGCGTGCTCGCGAAATCACTAAATTTAATTCTTTTTTTATTTTTTGTTATTTTTATTATTAGTATGTGTTTTTCGTATTTTGTTTTTATTTCAAATTTGGCAAGGAATTTGGATGTAATGCTCAGGCAAATCTTGTTTAGTTTATTTTTCTTCATAACATATCTTTTTTTCAGATTTGTTTTATTTTATTTTATTTTATTTATTTATTTATTTTTTTGGGTCCTCGTTCGGTCCGAACGGCCGAACACATCCCCAAGGGGTCCCATACGTTCGGGTGTTCGGCCCGTCCTGAAAGCCGGTTACCCTGTATACATATATATATATATATCTTTTTTACAGAAAAAAAATTATGTTCGCCGGAACATGTTCGCGAGGTGTTCGCGGGAACGCGCGAACACGTTCGGACGAACATGAAGGGGCGCGAACACGTTCGTCGTGCTACGCAGTCTGGGAAGTCTACTTTTCTAAAGGAGACGATGCCCAAAATTTTACTAATTCAGAGAGTTAAACAGAACTTGACTTTTCAGAGTTAGATATTGTTTTAGTTTTCATATTTGAGCTAATATAAATTCTGCAAAGACACTTTTCCTACGGGAAGCGTTGCCAAAATTTTCTTAGTTTAGAGGAGTTAGATTCTATTTTCGACCAGTGGCGATATTTGCAATCCACCCTGTAAGGGGGAGGTTATGCCAAAGATCTGCCTTTTCTTAGGGCATTGGCTTAAGGGTAAAGTTAGTTTTACTTAGCAGACAGTATTGGGTGAGGATGTGCTATGGAGGTTTAATCCCCATACACTGATGATTTAGCTTGGGCATTGACGTGTCTTATGGTACAGGTCCTTTCGATCGTTCTGATTCAAGATTTGGACTAGTTTCAGCTTGATCCTACAAGGATCATCTTCTGTTATCATTGATAACAGAACGGTTGCCGTTTCGTCGGTCTACGACTCAACTCCAATCCATTCTCAATACCCAACCGAAAAGGCTTTAACCCTGGTGGTTTCTATTGTTTTGTTAAGGTTTTCAGCAAGACTTTTATTGAATGGCCATTTAACGAAGGTGTTGAGTATTTATTTTTGGAAGGTTGGACGAAGGTTGGGGCTTGAATGGGTAAAGCAAGGGGTATGAGTATAGAGAGTGGTTGAAGTTGACCCCGTGTAGTGCGTGGACTTTTGTTGACTCTTTGATGTAATTGCAGGTATGTTTTGTGGTTCAAGTTTGGATATGACTGTCTGCGATCACATACCTATATATGGCTGAGAGGGGTCTCACTGTGATTGTGAGAAGTGATCGTCACATATGTCACAGCCCCTCGTTTGTTGTCCTCTTCTCTCTCTCTGCCTACGGTTTACCGGGCAGTTCTGTTTGTGACGATATATATATATATATACCTATGTTTGAGTGTCTGCGTGGCATAAGGAGCCTACGCTTAAGGGTTTAATTGGGGTCGAAATTGAGAGAGGAAGGGAAACTCCCTCCTTTTACTGATGTTTGCTTCTTAAGAAATTCTTAGTCGGACGTTGGTCCTGGGCCTGGATTCGAGGTCCTTGTCCAGAACATCCCAGGTCCTAGATTCCCCGTGGAAGGGATTACCCCCCGCACAGAGCCTATTTGCCCTGCCGACCGAGACACTCAGCCTAAGGGCCGAAGGTGCCACGGGGGCCGAACGGCTGTTCCTTCGGCCGTGCAATATCGTGAAGGGCTTGACCTTCACGATACTTCGAGTTTGACACTTGAGTGCCATAAGCGGTACTCGGATCCACGAGGGACCGCTTGATTATGGGCACTACATAGTACGCGGTCATTGCGACTGCTTGCATATTCATGCATTGCTAGTCGATATGGGAAGGTCATGAGTCCGCGCGGGTTCTTATACTAAGTCTCGCATGCGTCGCCCATCCAATTCCCGCGTCGGAAGGTTATGAGGGATGGTTACAAAAAGGGACTAGGAGTGTTGTTGTGTTGTTTGTTTGTGTCGTTTTGTATGTGGGAGTGTTGTGGTGCAACGCGTGGTAAGTGGGATGCGTCCTAGTCGACCGACGACAAGTCGAGCTTGGGACTTCAGCCCCCGTGTGCGTCGGTTTGCGTGCGGGTCCGATGGAGGCATGAGACCTCGCATACCCCCTATGCTACAGCGAACGAGAAACGCCCTCGACTGGTCCACCTTTGCGACTGCAACTGATTAGATTTCGTACTGTGGACTGGTAGCTCGGCGAGGATTCGCCCACCGAAGGGAGGTGACAACTTCCGTAAGGTGGAATTAAGTCGTGCCTCGCGTAGGCCCTATCCTGTCGTAGGGGCTCGTGAGAGGTATGGTTGGCGCACTCGGCCGGAGCGGCTTGTGAAAGCTCCATATGTATTCGCAACGAGGATCAGACCAACTCCTGTGTGACGCGACCGGGAGGGTCCCGCCTTGCGTGGTGCGGGACTGATGCGCTCGACAACAGGGCCAGTTTAACCATTCGAAATCAAGGGAAAACAGGGAAGATTAAGGAAGCGTTGTGATCAAATCCTTCTACTCCACTGTACAAGATTGATTGAGCCTATTCGTGAGAAGTGACGGTGAAGAGGAAGAGAAAAGTCTTATTAGTGACACTCAATTCTTAACAAGGGAGGAACTAGGAAAACGGAAGAACACTGAGGCAGACTACGTTGTATCGTTTAAGAATCAAAGGGAAAGAGAGCACTAATAGAGTATTTGTTGCACTATCAAAACCAGAATGGCGAAGTGATTAGTACAACTGCATCGCTTAAGATAGTCAAAGTCTTATCCTCATCCAATTGTTTGTACAGATCGATATCAATCCGGTAGTGTTCTCATCAGAAAACACCCAGAATTGCTTTAGTACCCATCTCAGCACATGAGTGCAATCCAATCATTCCTAGTCAGTGAGCCAGTCCTGGCTAGTCTCAACAAGATAGATCTCAAAGATGCCTTCCAGTATCGGTATGTCAGTGCAACCGGTTTTAAGCAAAGGGATCTATCAATCTTTGTGGTTCACACTGAGTTTGCAGAAGGTACCATTTACGACTTGAGGATCTATTTGAAGAAAGGCAAGGAAACTCATGATCTCCTTGACTCAGCCTGGACCTCAGCAGCAATATACCTTTAGGAGAAGGAGAGAGAACTTGATGCGAGTGGTACCAAACTGATCCACAACTTTGGACCCAAGCTTTATACCGACTATCCCAGGCCTCCAGTCCCTTTCCCTCTCATAAATGGTTCCTGTTGGGGGGCTACGAGGCTGTAACCGAACCATCCGAGTACCGACATCTCAGACGAGGGATCTTCTCTCAGCCGTACCTTCCTACGCTATGGGAGGAATTTTGTGCCATGGTTGACTTCCGTGTCATGGGTGTTGGATGGTAGTGTTCGAAACTTGCGGTTTTAGGTGGGTCTATATCCAGAGGCCACAATCTCAGGAGGTACATAGACATGGCTTGAGGCACAAGAGGCATACAACCTGATGAGAAATTGATGAGGAGACCCTACAGGGATGAGTGAGGACTCTTGACGACTGTTGGTCGTGTCTATTCACCCCAACTTCGTGAGATTACTACGAGTTCTCACTTTTCCGTCATTCACCTTTGTAAGTCAGTCCTGCTTCCTTTGCATTGACTTTGTTTGATGATCGTGCTTTCTGATGATCTTGTTACAGTTCTCAAAATTAGTAAATTGGCAAAATTGATATATGCATGGTACACCAGAATTTTATGATTATTATTTGCATGATCTTTGCTGTTCCAAATCAAAATAAAAGATTCCTAAGACCGGGGTTTGACGAAGACCGCAATTGAAGGGTCTCGATCGAAGCCGGACGCACACAACAGGAAGGGATTTGCTTTATTTAATTTATTTATTTATTGGGAGAGTCATTAAAATCCTGTGTGACAGCCTGTTGGCCTTCTGGTCGCCCGAAGTGGCCCGACTAGAAAAAGTGCGACAGCGCCTGAGCTCACCGCCGTCGTGGAGAAACTCATACTCATGCCACGAGTCGGCTATGATCCACAAGTCTTGCTAACCATGTATCTGAGATGTCTTCCCACAAACACCAAAAACTTGATGGTTAGCGAGGCAAGCATCGATTATCACACTCTTGACTCCTTCAGCAAGAAGGCCCTAGATTTAGAGGCCAAGCCAGGAGGAGCACAACAACCTGCCACAGACGGTAGGAAGAAGAAACCCCCATGAAAATGAAAGAAGAAGGGTAGTCGGTTGATGATGGTTGATTTCGATGGGAATCAAATCGAGATCTATGACCTCTATGATCTTGTGGAGGAAATAGAGATGGGTGGTGAGGAGAGTGCAGAGGGTGGCAACCTCGCTACCATAACCAAAGGAAAGGCAGCTGGTCGCGGCAAGGGCGGTCAACAAAAGAGTTAGGGGCAGACCCAAAACTCAAACAAAACTTCGGCTTGATGAGGGCGGGTCTGGATCAGGATGTGTGGAGGGACCGATATTCGCGTGGAGCTTGCATAAACTGTGGTGAGTATGGTCATCGACAGTGTTAGTGCAAGAACACCAAAGTCTCTCAAAAGATTCCGCCCAAAGGTGGTTTGGAGGAATTTTTCGCCCAGAGTGGTGCTTCTACAATCGCCAATCAGGGAAACACATCCGGTCTGTAGAAGTTATAGGTATATCTACTCATGTTGAAGTGGTTGATGTACCCTCACAATTTTAGGAGTTGGTCGAAGCTATTGACTTGCTTGTCATCCTGCAGGCACATCCTGATCAAACAACACTCTGTTCGTTTGATGTGTCTAAAGCCTTAGAAGACTTAGAAACGGAGTGGTCGACAAGGGACCCTCATGAGTCTTGGGTGACACTATCCAGCGGTCCTAGAGGGGAGCATTTCATTGTGGAAGTCGATGTAGGTGGCCGCAAGTGTGGTGCCTTCGTAGACATTGGCTCCCCGCGAAACATCATAAGTCGCGACTGCGTTGAGAGGTTGCGGTTAGGGGACCGGGTGCAGCGCTTGGTTAGATTTGTAACATCTATGCTGGCCAACAAAGAGTGCATGGTTGTGAATAATTACGTCAAGGACGTAGTCTGCACCTTCTACTATGGAGGTGGGGAACTACATCATAAGATTTTGTTCCTAGTTAGCGACGACTTACCATTTGACATGCTTTAGGTATGTACTACCTCGAGGTTGCAAAGCCCCAGTTCGACTGGGACCGAAAGGTGCTTAAGCATGTACTACCGGAAGGAAGGACAGTCAGACTTGCGAAGTATAAGGCTAGCAGTCTGCATCAACATCCTACAGTTACCATACACAGAACCAAGAGGAGGGTATGCACTTAGTCTTTGTCTCTTAGAAAGGGGAGGCTGTTAAATCACCACTAGAGATAGAAGTTGTCATTGCTAGGTACCCTGATCTGTTCTAGGAGCCTTCATGAGTCATAGACAGGGAAGTTGTTCATGCCATAGAAATCATCCCAGGTAGTAGGACACCAAGAGGGAGAATCTATAGGATGGCTCCGACCGAGTTGGACGAGCTTCTTCAGCAACCGAAAGAGCTTATAGAAAAGGGTTGGATTCGGCCTAGTACCTCCCCCTTCGGCTCACCAGTTCTATTTGTCCCGAAGAAAGGGGGAACAATGAGGATGTGCATTGATTATAGAGGCACCAATGCCATCACCGTTAAAAACGCAAAACCTCTACCACGCATAGACGACCTTTTGAATAGGGTGTAGGGATGTAAATACTTCACAAAGACAAATTTAAAGTCTGGTTACTATCAATTAGACGAGAGGACCAACACAAAACCGCATTTCAGACCAGGTACGGTCTATACGAGTTTGTGGTGATGCCCTTTGGACTTTGCAATGCGCCGGACACATTCCAGCACGCCATAAATAGGATATTTCATAACTACTTGGATAAGTTCCTAGTCGTGTACCTTGACGACATTCTTATCTTCAGTGGAATAGTCGAGGAGCATGCCCAGCATTTAGAAAAAGTACTTTCACTCCTGCGACAACACAAGTATAAGATCAATTTAGAGAAATGTGGGTTCGGTCACGCTAAAATCTTGTACATGGGTCATGAGATATCCGCGGAAGGGATAAGGCCCGAAGATGCTAAGGTGGCTAGCATTCGTGACTGGCCACGAACCCATTTTGTGACCGAGGTCAGATCTTTCTTAGGGATGTGTGACTACTACCGCAGTTTCGTGAATAATTATAGTATGGTGGCCTCCCCTTTGACTGATCTAACATGCGTTGACACGCCATGGGAATGGACAGGTGCATGTGAGGCTGCTTTCAAGAGGTTGAAATATGCCCTCACACATCATGAGATTCTTATGATCCCCGTCCTCAGAGGCCATTCGTTGTGACCACTGACGCAAGCCAATATGGCATTGGCGCAGTGCTGGCCCAACAAGAAGGAAAAAAGTTGAGGCCGATCAAGTACATGAGCAAGAAGATGCTATCAAAGAAGTTGGTGAAGTCCACCTACGAAAGGGAACTCTACGCCCTCTACAAGGCCCTTGTCCACTGAAGACACTATCTGTTGGGAAGGTTCTTCCACTTGAGAATTGACCATCGGACACTCGAGTGGATCAAGAGACAACCCGTTCTCTCCGATGCACTCAAACGCTGGATTGAAGTCATTGATCAGTATGACTTCAAGCTAGACTATGTGAAGGGAGAGTACAACATGGTTGTCGATGCGCTGTCACGTAGGGCAGACTACCTAGGTGCGCTAATAACCGAGTTTGACTTATCTGACGATGTGACTTGGGCAATGGTGGAAGTCTACAAGGAAGACCCTGTCGTCACATGGACATCATGCACAAACTTGAGGCCCAAGACAAGGCCACATTTGATGAGTTTGTGATGGTGGATGGGTTACTCTTTCTTGAAAAGGTAGGGTTCAAGAGATTAGTTGTTCCATCTGGTGAGATTTTGCATTGTTTGTTTTTAGGTGAATGTCATGATGCGACTGGGCATTTCAGATACAAGAAGACTAGAGCTAACTTAGAGCTAACTTAGTACAACGTTTCTGGTGGCCTAGTATGCTTGACGATGCGAAGAAGTACGTACAGACTTTTCAAGTCTGTGAGCGGGACAAGCTGCGTACTCAAGCACCGCTTGGGTTACTCGAGCCCTTGCCCATTCCTGTAGGTTCGGTAGATAGCGTCTCCATGGATTTCATATAACCTCGCAACCAGCAAGAGTGGCAAGAGGCACATCTTTGTCATTGTGGATACCTGCGTCGGTGGAGATCCTACCTGGGTGCCATAGCCGGTCCCCCATTGCTTGGGTTTAGCTTGTCGCTCATGAGCTAGGGAATGTTTTGGTTTAGGAGCCGAAGGGAACCAGCTCCATCTCAGTTGAAATGGATTCCCACATTTTTAGGTTAAGCTGATTGGGGGCCAGTGCAAACAGCTCATATGACGTAATCAGGGAGCTGTTCAGGGCTACTCTTTCGGCTGCTATCTCTCCTCCCGGCAACCTGCCAGGCATAGCTTCTACCGCTAGAACCCAAACCAAGTCTTCCTTTAGTGTAGTTGGTTCTTCCAGTTCAATCAGCAACGACCAGAAATCAGTCGTCTGTACCTCGTTCTCCTTGTCGTTCCATTCCTCCAAACCCTGCCATGTGGTCCCCATAATTTGGCCCTTCGTTGGTACAATGTCCGATATGCGTTCCCGCAGTGTGCTTTGTGTGCACTCCTGGTCCAGTATTGAGATCAACTCGTTGGATCTATGGTATGCTATCTCCCAAGTCCCAAAGGTGGTATTCCAGCGATACGACATCACGGTTCGCTACTTGGGGCTATTTTGAGCGTCCAGCCTGGCTGTCACGGCTATCTCCTTGTGTCCGCCAGCCACTACGTCCTTGAGGGTTAGGCAATTCTCATCCCGTTCTCTGTTCTGATCTTTTAGGACATTTACCTGTGCCTCCAAGATTGTTGCTTGTCTTCTGAGTTCATCTACTATTTCCTCGGCTGCAGCGGTCTCTGCGCTCTGTTCTCCCTCAACAATGGGCTTTTGTGCTTCTTCTGCTTTTTGCTTCTTGGTTCTCTTTGCTGTTCTCTGTACTTTGTAGCTTTTGGGCCTGGTGAATCGTTGTACATAGTTGTTCTGGTCGATCCTGATTTTGTTCCTTCTACTTTGGTTTTCATACTGTATTGGGCCGCATAAAATTTGTTCATCTCTTTCTCCTTCTTGAGTATTTCAAACCTATTGTCCATACAGATGTCTTCCTCTACTTTGGTTGCTGATTTGAGATTGCGAAGATGCTTGTGATGAGCTAACCTTACTTCCAATTCGACTGTTCTTTCCAATTCCAGGGTTCTCACATAATCTTGGATGTAGTCCAGTGAGTCGAAGTCCTGTTCATGATAATCTTCTTCCCCCCTCACGTCTTCGTCTTCCTCCTCGGTTCCCTCATTTGAGCCTTCCTCGTTCGAGTCCCCTTCCTCCGACTCTTGTCCTTCATTCTGAGAGTCTGTGGATGTGAGGTTAATGTTCTTCCCTGACCTGGATTTTTTTTTACTACCTTCGGAGACGGTGTTCGCGCTGCTTGCTCCCCTGGTGTCTGCGACAGTGTCTTGTGAAGCGGTTTGTTTGCTGTCCATTTCTTCACCTTGGTCAGAGTGAGTGGGTTGGACCGGTTCCTCCTCCCGTGTGATGTGATCCCTCTTGACTTTTGGTGTCCTGCCTACTAATTTTGCTGGTGTCTACCTCCATATTTGCGGACAGAGCGTTGGCCAATCCTACCGCTTTCTGCTTCCCCTTGATTGATGTGGACATGGCAGATGCTTTGTCTGTATCGTCTGCTTTTCTTTTGAGTAACCCATCAATCTGAAGGTTGTGATGTATTTTGGCGTTGAGCAGGTGGAGCCTTGTTCCTTCTCCGTTGAGGTTCTGGCTCTCAAGTTCTCAAGGTAAGCTCTTTCTGCATTTTGACCGATTGTGTGCAGTTCGTTCATCGTTTCCAATCTTTGCTTTTCATCCAACAAATTGGTTTCATTAATTACTTGTTTTGTTATGTAACCCGTGGATTTGTCTTCCATCCTCTTTGCTCCCACCGCTCTCCATCTGCTGTCATATGGCGGATAGATATCGGGTTTGAGTTTGGGCTCCCCTTGTAGCACCTAGATCCGTTTTGGTTGTTCCGAGTTATCATCGAAGATCCAGTCCCTGTAAAGGGCGCTGTTGATGTACCATACTCCCGGTTTTGTGTCGCACTCAACCAGCATCGATTGTTTCAGTGCGACCTTCCTCCCCTTGTCCTCGACAAGGGGGCAGTGCATTCCCAAATGCCCTTTGTTCCTGCATTTAAAACAGAAGGGGTTGGTTTTCGTGGAGATGAACACATTCAATCGTTGTCCATTTTTCCTGAGGAACCAGATGTTCGGGAATTCGGGTGGTGTGCCCGATAACACTTCGAGGCACGCCACTCTGGCGTCGTGATTTGGGGCCATAAAGTCTGCGTTAGCAGGCAACCAGTCTATTATTGGGTTGTTCGGGTATTCTTCTTGCAACCTTTTTTGCATGAAGCTATGCAGACCTTTGGACAGGTTGTCAAATTGTACCCAGAAATGATTCTTGAGCATTGTCTGGAGGCTTCCGCTTGTGGCTCTTTGGGAGGCTTCCATGATTGGATTGTGACAACTGATCCTTTGCATTTCAAGGAGCCTAATGAGATGAGAAATCGGGCAAACATAGGATCCACACACAGTACCATAACGGTGAACCTACCCCGTTTATGGTAGGACACGTCAAGTTCTGTTCCGGGAATACTTTCCATTTCCCTTAGACGGTCCATCACCCATTTTCTCTTCTCGTTCAAAGGTAACTCTCTGTTCTTGTTGGTAAAATTGAATAGGAGTGCGTGCTTTTCGTACATTTCGTTCAACGGCTGTAGTCGTTGCTTGGGGTATTCCCAGATTCCGACTTCTTCTTGTTTTCCTGCTGGGTTCTTGATGATTTCCTTCGTTTTGATGATTTCTTCTTTAATTTTCGTTTTGTTCATAAAAAAATCAATTGCTATTTGTCCCAGTGTCTTCACTGCTGTTGCTGGTTTCTGTGTTTCCTCTGAAGAGGCCTCGGAGGGCAAACCCGAATCTTGGGATGTTGAGGGTTTCAGTGAAGTTTCAGCATGTGCTATGTCTTGGTCCCTGAGCGCTTTGCGAGCAGCTTGGCTATAAGATGCTGCCATTGGAGTGCGTTGGGTTTCAAATTTGCCTTTTGGGTGTAAGTGTCTTCGTCGGGTTGGTTAAAGAATAGATGGAATCTCTGTTTTTGGCGACCCTTGAAAAAGCTGGTAGAGATTCATTTTCCCCCTGTGAGGGAGGAAGATCTTCTCGCGGAGGGAATTGCTCTCCTCAAACGCCCAAAGAATCATGAAATTAAATGAATTGACAGGAATTTAAACAAAGAATTTTGGATAATAATTGAATGAATAAATAAACCAAATAAGAATCATCCGATCTGCACAACGTTTGCTTTAACTTGCTTGGTTCCCGTTCCGAGACTCTATAGGAATTCGCTGGGTGATGGTGGGGTCGTAGGGGGGGCGAGTTGGAGAGGTGGGGGGCGATGTTAGGGGCTAGGATAGTGTGTTAGTTTTGAGTGTGGTGTTCCTTGGTGTATGTTCTGAGTTGGGGAGTGTTAGGCTTTCTGTGCTTTCTTAGGGATAGTGTGTTAGTTGTGAGTGTGGTGTTCCTTGGTGTATGTTCTGAGTTGGGGAGTGTTAGGCTTTTTGTGCTTTCTTAGGGACTATAGCTTCAGGGAGGTTTGGCGGGTGCATGGCCCGATGTGGGAGGGTGTGCGGGTTAAACGCGTTCTTTGAGTGGTGGGGTGCGGGGGAAAGTTGGGGTCTCGCGGAGACAACCGTGCTGGCTAGGTTTTGCTGTTCCTATTTGAATACTGCCCGACTGGTACTATTTGGTCCGGCAGTTGAACCATGATGACTACTTAAGGATGTGTGGCACTACCTGTCATATAGGCTTATCGTTGCCCGTTTCCTATTCCTTCTAAATCCGGGTACAGTCTCGCCTGGGAACGGATGAATCTCGTTTCTTTCCTTTTTCGGCTGCTACTTGTGCGTGATCTTTCTATCCTATTTCTTGACAAAATGCGCCCTAGATCCGAACTGGTTTGTCACTCTCTCCCTTCTACTGTTGCCTTCCGTTGTCGCTGTTCCTTCTTCTTGAGCGCTTGACCCTTCGTCCTTCTGCTGTCCTCTGTGTACAATCCGACGAGGTTGAATAGCGTTGTCTGATCTTACCTTGGAAATCCCCACAAGGCTGTTCAAACCTGGTACGGTGTGATGATGGAGCAGGAACTGATTTGTCACGTACTGCTTCAGCATGCAATTATTCCTTGTTCGCATCAGTTCCGCCTGTTGTTCTTTCGAATTTTGTAAAATTATCTCTCGCTTTCCTTTCCCTTGCCAGATCCTCGCCCCTTTTGTCCTTTCCTTCTTTTAGGGCTCCCGGTTTCCCTCACACTCAATCATTCCGGTCTTCGTCCACCTTCCTTCTCCTCCCCTTCTCTCTCTTACACTTGACGACCCTATGATTGGCTTGGGGCGGTCACGCCCGAAGGCGTGGCGTGGTGTGTTGGCGCGTGCTCACCCTTTGTTCCTTTGTCTCCTTCCTCCAATTCGAGGGTTGAGACGCACGGAGGTTCATGCGCGGAGGTTTCCCGTGATGCCTGGAAACTGCAACGCATGAATTAGCGCTGTGTGCTAGCGCTTACCGGACCGGCGCATGCGCTCTCTCAAATAATTCCCTTCTGAGCCAAAAGCCGGTTCCCATTCTGCCGAATTGTCTTGTCTCCTCTTTTTTTTTTTTTTTTTTTTTTACATGGCTCCTTTCTATTGGTGGGGAGCATCACCTGCTGCGAACCGGGCCCAACGTCCCATAAGTAGCTTCACAATACATCTTTTACTCATCATGCTTCCCCACATTATGACCCGAGGAACCTTGGCAGCATTGATTGGCTCTCTCAAAAGGATTGACTGCCAATGACGCCCATTCAATATCGAGGACAGTCTCCCATCTCTCTTTTTTTAAGTTTTTTCAGAGCCCCTCCCTCTAGCCGTTTATTGAGGACAGTTTTCCATCTCTCTTTTTTCAGAGCCCCTCCCTCTAGCAATTTACCCCCATAAATAAACATACTTAAACTCAGTCCCTGAAATAACTTCTTTCATTAACCCTTGCAAGGAAGATGAGCAATAGCGAACTTCAGCAATCAAACAGCATCTACATATGAGTCCAAATAGTTGTGACCTTGAACCAACAGCAGAATTGCATCACGAGTTTCACCAAACAAGAACACACCAAAAGTTCATAATTGACAATGCTGAAATAGTCCCATCACCATCATCAACGAAGAACCAGAGTTGATATCCTATCTGACGCTCAGCGCCCAGACTACATGTGGCAGATCCTATCTAACCTATACTACAATGTCGAAGTTGACGACAACAGCTCTCCTGAAGTACGAGCATACAGCGACCAATGTCGCACGCTTCCAGCACCAGGTATGTCTCTCGCCTTACTCACAACCTCGTTCCCCAACACACAGATGCCACTTGCACCCAAGGACCACCCTGCGCCACACCCAGCTTACAGCAGCGCAGCTCAGCTATGGTTGCCTGCTCCTTCCCTGCTCGCCCGTGAGCGCGTAGGCGCCAGCCAGCAAATAGCGCAGCAGTGCTTACGCAGCATGCAACCAGCACCCGAATGCCCAATCTGGAGGCAGGCACTTTGCTATATCGAAGTGGCCTGCCTGCGTTCAGTCCCAGAAGCTTCGAGTAGGCCACGGTAGCCTGAGGCCCAACACGAACGAAAACAGGCCTTGGGCCTGAGGTGGTTGCATGTACCCAACTGCCTTGGCCTGTGTTTGGCCCAGTACCCGTATCCAGCCCAGGGCCTGCTTTCCATACATTCACATAGGCGGCCCAGGGCCTGGGTTCTCTCAACCAACTGGCGCTGCGCAACTGCCTGAAATTCCTTAGTTGCGCAGTGGTCGAAATAGGGCCCTGAGGGCCTCGTCGGACCTGCCTTCACTTAGGGCGGCCGACGGGCTGTAAGAGAGGGGCCGAAAGGGGTTCATAGAGGCAGTGGCCTCGCATTCCCTCCTTCTTAGCTTCAACAGTCCTCTGAGAAGCTCAGTCTTCGACCATCGGGCGCTTCCCCTTCTGTAGAGATTTCTCATAATGAGCTACAACTTGAGGAGCGGTCTGCATGAGTTCTTCCCTCGTGAATGAGCGGTCCTCCTTGGGATCAGTATGATGTCGGAACCGAACGCGGTACTGCAGCTTCGGTTTCGGAGAACGTCCCCTGCCTGTAGGTCTCTGAACTGGCATCTCCCTGTGATCCATGATGTCATCAATGTCCACTTCTCCATTCCTTGAAAGGTGCAAGCTTGGAGGCATGAAAGACAGGGTAAGTTCGGAGATGACCAGGGATCCGGATAACATAAGATGGTCCATCCGGATCTGTCCCAACGATGTCCAAGACTTCCCAGGGTCCAAAGTATTGGGGCATGAGTGTGCGGGAAATCCCGTGCTCCTGTCCCAGTTCTGAAGACTTAACCCAGACTTTGTCCCCAACCTGAAACGTAAAAGGACGACGGTGTCTATTTTCAGACTCTATCATTGCAGCCTGTGCCTTCTGCATCTGTTCTACAGCCTGCTGCATCTTCTGTTCATACGGATAAGCAAATTCTAAGGTACCTGGTGCAGCAGTGGACTGATTCTCAGGAAGAAGAAAGTCTAAGGGCAGTCTAGGCTTGAAAGTTAGCAGTAAGCTGTTTGGGCTCACCCCGGTGGCGCTGTGTACAACGTTGTTGTACAAGCTGGCGATGAGAGCAAGCTTCTCATCCCAGTCCACCTGATTGGGCTCGATGTAATGCCTCAACAGGTGTTGAACAACGCGGTTCAGTTGCTCGACTTGGCCATTGGACTCTGGGTGATTCCCAAAAGTCATTTGCAACTGAGTTCCCTGTTCCGCAGCAGCGGCTTTCCACAACTCACAGGTAAATCGGACATCCCTGTCACTCATTGTGGACTTGGGCAACCAAAAATCCCTGACCCGGTTTTCTTTGAACAGTCTGATTACATACTCGGTTTTCGCAGTCTCCGGCATAGCTATCAACCTAGCACATTTACTAAACGTATCCACGATCACGAAGATGTGTCTCATCCCACTCTTGCTGGTGACCAGAGTATCCATGAAGTCCATGGACAGACTCTCACGAGGCCTTTCCGGAATCGGAAGGGCCTTCAAGAGCCCAAGAGGAGCTTGAGTACGTGGCTTGTCTCTTTGACAGACCTGACAAGTCTCCACGTATATCATCGTGGGCCACCAGAACCGCTGCAGCAGATTGGCTGCGGTCTTCTTGTACCCAAAATGGTCGGTGGCATCATGGCACTCTCCTAAAAACAAACTACGCAAAGACTCGCTATTTGGAACACACAAACGTTTATTCCCAGCCTTATCGAGGAACAACAAGCCGTTGACCAACTCAAACTCAGCAGAAGTCACTTTGTCCTTCGCTTCGAGTCTGCGGATGATCTCAGACATGAACGGATCCTCACGATAGGCTTCCACCATGGACTGAGTAACATTGTCCGCAAGCCCAAACTCAGTGATCAGCGCACTAGAGAAATCTGGTCTACGCGACAAGGCATCAACAAGCTTGTTGTACTCGCCCTTGATGTACTGGGGCTCGAAGTCATACTGCTCTATGACTTCGATCCAACGCTTTAGAGCGTCGGAGAGTTCTCATCCATCTCAGTGTCTGATGATCAGTCCTGAGGATGAAGAACCTCCCAAGGAGATAATCTCTCCAATGGGTCAGAGCCTTGTAAACCGCATAGAGTTCCTTCTCATAGGTGGGCTTAGCCAACTTCTGAGAGGGCATCTTTTTGGACATGTACTCTACTGGCCTCAACTTTTTCCCCTCCTGTTGTGCAAGTACGCCTATGCCATATTGGCTAGCATCCGTAGTCACTATAAATGGCTTGTCAGGATCAGGAAGTTTCAAGACTTTGTAATGCGTCAACGCATGCTTCAGATGTCTGAAAGCAGCCTCGCATTTCTCAGTCCACTCCCATGGGGTGTCAAGGCGGGTCAGATCAGTCAAAGGGGCGGCAACTATGCTATAGTTCTCCACGAAGTATAGTAGCCGGTCATCCCTAAGAATGATTTCATCTCTGTCACAGACTGAGGACGTGGCCAGTCACGAATGCTGGCCACCTTCGCGTCATCGGGCTTCAACCCTTCCGCGGAAATCTCATGACCCAAGTACAAGACACGGGTGCGGCCAAACTTGCACGTCTCACCGTTAATCTTGAACTTGTGCTGTCGCAAGAGACTGAGGACTTTGTCCAGATGTGCAGCGTGCTCCTCGACAGTCTTACTAAGAATAAGTATGTCATCGAGGTACACGATGACAAACTTATCCAAGTAGTCATGGAATATCCGATTCATAGCGTGCTGAAAGGTGCCAGGAGCATTGCAAAGGCCGAAAGGCATCACCACAAACTCGTACAGACCGTACCTGGTCTAAAAGGCGGTTCGGTGTTGATCCTCGGGCCGGATTGCAATCTGATGGTACCCGGACTTCAGATCTATCTTACTGAAGTACCGACACTCTTGCACTCTATCTAGCAAATCGTTGATGCGCGGTAGGGGCTCTCTGTTCTTTACAATGATCGAATTAAGGCCCCTATAGTCAATGCACATCCTAAGTGTTCCATCCTTCTTCTTAGGTACGAATAGTATTGGAAATCCATAAGGAGAGACACTCGGCCGGATCCAACCCTTCTCTACGAGTTCCTTGAGTTGTCGGCGAAGCTCATCGAGCTCGCCTGGAGACATCCGATAGATCCTACCCTTCGGGATACTAGACCCTTGGATAATCTCTATCGAGTGGACGACCTCCCTCTCTACAACCCCTGTCGGCTCTTCAAATAGATCAGGGTACTTGGCAACTACTCCCTCTATCTCCGGTGGCATTTTCACCGGCTCGCCTGCAGCAAAGACATAAACTAAGTACATACCCTCCTCCTGATTTTGCTTATGATAGTTATAGAACGCAGCCGCTCACATGCATCCATGAGACTCAATCAGACTACTAGCTTTGAACTTGTGTAATCTGGTGGTCCCTCCACCTGACAAAGTGTGTTTGACCACTTTGTCCTAGTCAAACTGGGGCTGAGCCACAGAGAGGTAGTACATTCCTAGTAACATATCCATTGGGAGCTCGTCACTCACTAGGAACGAGACGTGATGTCTCAATTCCCCTCCCGCGTACGGGAAACAACACTCAACATCCTGGAGGTAGTCGTTGACTACCATGCGCTGTTTGTTGGCACAGGTCGACTCCACAGGTCGACTCCACAGGTCGACTCAGGCCCTGCACTCGCCCTTGTAAACGCAGCCTCTTAACGCACGCGCGACTAATAAAGTTCCTTGTCGAGCAAGTGCCATAATAGGCCCCGGCCTTGCGGCCGCCAATGACTACCTCGCTGTCGAACATCTCACCCTTTCGAGCTTTGACTAGGGCCGTCCAAGAAGCTAGCGGGTCCAATCTAGACCACTCCTCCTCTAGCTCCTCTAAGGACTCAAACACATTCATCGAACAAAGGCTCGATGGGTCTGAACGTGTTTGCGGGACGACGTTGAAGTCAGTAGCTTGGGCCATCTCTCGAGATGGTGAGGGTGTCTCCACCACCTCGACCCTAGTAGGAACAACTATTCCTACTGGCCCGACGTGTTTCCCGGAGCAGTGCCTGAAGTGCTGGCCACATTGCTACCAACGAGATGGGAGGATCCTACCGCCTGCCCCATCGTAGGCGGGATTTTGTCGGTCACCTTCTTGTTTCGGCACTTGAATTGATTATGGCCGTATTGGCCACAACGAATGCAAGCCTGCCATGTGTACCGATCTCTGCACACGTCCTCTGTGAGACCCGCTTTCTCCCATGGAGGAACATTGGGGTCAACTTGACTCCTAGACCGGGAACCTCCACGGCGTCTACCGGTCGCCTTACCTTTCTGAGCTACAACAGCGACAACTCCACCCCCTGAAGCTTCAACGCTGCCCGCCTCTGCACCTACTCCTTCCTGGAAGTTGTCGTCTAACTCGATGGTAGAACCATCGTTATCGACAAACATAATGCGCCCCTTCGCCTTCCAGTTTCCGTCTGTAGTGGGTGCCTGTCCATGCCCTATCTTCGCTTCAAGGTCTAGGGCCTTCTTGCTAAACGAAGGAAAGTTGTGCATATTGATGTTGGCCTCACCTGCCAACTAATTCCTGAGAGGCAAGGAGAAGCATCTCAGGTAGGAGGTGAGTAGTACCTGGGGGTCATAGCGCACCCCTGGGACACAGATCAGACGCTCAACAACGTCAGTGGCTTCCCTTACTGACTTGAACTGCCGCGTGTGCAGTGTCAGGATTGCGTCAGTGGCCCTTTGGGCCTCCCGAGGATCATGCCACCTTTCCTCCACCAGGTTAAGGAAGTCATCCAATTTCCGGGTGACTGCCCAAGCGCGGAAGTCATGACCATACCCCTGGAGCTGCACCAAACCACTCAACCATCTTGCTGAACTACCCTTTAGGTAGGAGGCAGCCACAAGCACTTCTTCGTGCGGCAAGGTAAGTTTACACCTAACATAGACTGGCACTGCCCTCAGCCACGGGTCGAGGTCTTCACCTCTCTTATCCCCTGTGAAGGGTTTCGGAGCGGCGATGGCCATCTTTGGAACCCACTGTGTTTGTCCCGGTCCGTGCATCACTCCGGGCTGTGGACCCTGTACTAACTGCTGGGACTGTGTGCCCCGCGGCCGCACAGGCTGCGAGACAGCAGGCTGCGTGGTGACCGCAACCTGCAACGGAGATTGGGTGAACACTGTCTGTACAGGAACCTGCAAACTAGTTCCTGCTGATACTCCTCCTGATAGCGGCATGCTCAGGGAAATGATCGCAACCGATGATGGGGCTACGTATGGGGATACCCCAGTCACCGGTTGGACAAAAGGAGGAGGATGTACAACGGGCCAGGCACCAGGCCCGGATATTGGCGACGTTGCCTGCGCTCGCCCAGCCAACAGGGCCAGACTTTGCTGGATGTCCTGAAGGATGGTTGTCTGATGGTCCTGCATCTCAACTACATTCAGCAGGACGGACCGTACGAGCCTCACATCATCAGTCAGGTGCGTCAGGTCCATCTCCTCTAACTCGCTAACGTCCGCTTCTCTTCGCTGCATCCTGGCTCTTCTTCTAATCATCCTTTCTTTCTCTGCTTTTATGTGTCCTAATGCATACTTTAGTTGTGCCTCCTGCAGGGCTGCCTGCTGTATGGCGATCTCGTCGGAGGTCAATACTAATGGCTGGCTCGCCATAACGCCAGCGGACTGACTCTGGGTCTGCGGAACCGTTGACCCTACAGACCCTGAACTGCCGGCCTGGGTAGACTGCTGCACAGAAGTGGCCATGGCTTCTGAAGCTGCGGCCTCACTCACAAGTGCCCTGCTAGCCTCTGCTGCTCTAGCCCTCCTCTGCTGCTGCTGCCTCTCCCTAAGCTGTCGCCCTCAGGTCCTAATGCCAAGTGGGCAATTGGGCGTCTAGTCGATGGAAAAATCCTCCGGTCGTCCTCTCCAGTGTCCTCCTCGTCGCTCATAAGCTACAACACTGTACACAATCTGCACTAATGCACACTGGATGCCTACTGCAGCGTAGAGCACAGACCAACTAATTGGTTGCTATTTTGGAGCAGATATCACTTGGGGTCAACAGGTAAGAGGTTTCTACAAATAAAACTATTTTTAGTTTGACTAGTCCGCAAACAGAAGCACCATGAACAAGAAACAGTTCTAACTAATGCTGTCTGTCAGATGTCAATGGCTGTACACCTAACTAA